>VWYK01083936.1:9720-30912 GCA_013399775.1 Semnornis frantzii | reverse complement strand
ACCCCGCCGCCAGCTCTGGGGAGCTCTCCCCGGGCGCCGCCGCCCGGCCCTGCTCTGACGCCCGCCTCTTCACACCTCCCCGGCCTTCTCTAGCCCTGTCCCGCTGACCGGCTCCCCTTAATCCCGCCCGCCACGTCTCGGCTTCCCTTCCCTGATTGACCCCTCAGGACTTCCCCAAGCCCAACTCGCCATCCTCTCATCCCGCAGGGCATGGTACCACTTCCCCACAAGACTTCTGGTCTGCCTCTCCATGCCAGGTTCTTCTGGCATCCCTCAGGTAGATGCTACCTTTGGCATTTTGCAAATATCTCTGCTTCCTGCTCTTTGAAGTTTTCCCCTGATGGGTTCATGCCTCAGAAGTGCAAAGAAAGTTGCACCTATGCTGTCCACTTTTTTTCAGCCTTGCGAGGCCCCCCCATTGTCTCAGCATTGATTTTTGTGACTCTCCATGGGTATACAGCCTCATGTGCTACCAACACACCTCCAGCTTCCCACATGCAGCTCCTGCTGCCTGTTACCAGGATGAGCCTCCACCAAGTCTCTATCTGACCTTTCTGTCTCCCATCCACTGCTGCTCCTTCCTCTCTGACACGTCTTCCTCATGGCTCCTTTGGGATTTCTGCTGTCCCCTTCAGTACCTCCTGCACGTAGTGACTATCCTCTTTCTTTGCTACTAGGGCTGTGGTTTTCCCTCCTTCCCTGACCTTTTCTTTCCTTATGATATATGATTATACTCTGTCAACAGCAAACTACACTCAAAAACAAAGGAAAAGAAAGTTCTTTCAGTTGGTTCTCTGCGCTGAACTAGACTTCCTCTGTCTTGTGGGGTGTGGGGAAGGATTTGTAGCCAGGAAGCTTTGCTGCAGCCTCCCTCATGTCCCAGCAGCAGCAATGTACAAAATGACCCAACCATGTAACAGTCTGATGCTGAGCCTGTCAGCTCACTGCCAGCTACAAGGGAAAAGAACTGCCTTGGAGTTGCTGCTTGCCACACTGCAGTCTTCCCCTGTCCCTCCTCCTCTTTTTCAGCTGGCAGAAAGTTGGAGGTGGCAGAGATGAGTTTTCTCCTCCATTTGAGGATGGATTCCCCTCCCCTTCCCGTTATCCCTGTGGTAATTACACCCTTGTTAATGGCTAATACGCAGTTTGGTTTTACTGCTGACAGAATGGTTTGTTACGTCATACAACAGGTCATTATTTCTTTCGATCATGAATACTTAAAAATTCCCAAGCTGTCGGTAAGTTTGGTGGTGTTTCAGGGCACAGGCTGGAAGGCAGTGTCAAATGCCGGGTTTCAGCTCTAAGGAACTGGGAGTGAAAGTGTGTGTGAAGTGTAAATAAAAGGAGGCTGTGTGTGAGTATTTGATGGCTGAAATAATAACCCTGAGTTGACTTGTGCTGTCACAGGTATGTCATGGAGGCATAAATAGATAAACCTGTTTAGAGCAAGGCACCTTCAGGGCACCTGGTTCCTCACATCTCAGTGCTGAGCTAGATGTGCTGTCTTTACTCCAGATCCCAGAGGATATGCAGGTCTCTGGGTACCTCTTTCCTGCAATACGCTGAAAAATGTGACAATTACACTTAGTGTTGTTCTGTTCCTTGCTTCTCCCTGGCTCTGTAATTCGTGTCTTTACTTTCAGACCAGGGAATGGAATTCCTTTACAGGAAATAATTGAAAAAAAAAAAAAAAAAGTACTGGTGTATCAAGAAACATAAATGGAGAATATTGTAAGCAGTGCAAGGCTGTGTTTTCATTAATCCATCTGGCAGTGAGTAGCGTGGATCTTTAAAAAACCCACCAAAATTGCTTAGCAACCAGTATTGAGTGAGTGAGCCAAAAAAGCAAGCAAAACGTGCTGCTGGTACCCACTTCATTTCTGAGCTGTTAGTTTTACGCTTGTGTTTGCTCAGAAAGCACAAACCAAGCAGCCTGGCTTTGAGAGGTCTCAGTTCACAGGAAACAGCTGCTGGAAAGTGTGCTGAGACACTTTTCCAGATCATAGAATCATAGAATCAACCAGGTTGGAAGAGACCTCCAAGATCATCCAGTCAAACCTATCCCCCAGCCCTATCCAATCAGCCAGACCATGTCACTAAATGCCTCATCCAGTCTTTTCTTGAACACCTCCAGGGATGTCACCTCCCTGGGTAGTCCATTCCAATGGCAAATCACTCTGTGAAGAACTTCCTCCTAATATCAAACCTATACCTCCCCTGGCACAACTTGAGACTGTGTCCCCTTGTTCTGTTGCTGGTTACCTGGAAGAAGAGACCAACCGCCACCTGACTACAACCTCCTTTCAGGTAGTTGTAGACAGCAATGAGGTCACCTCTGAGCCTTCTCTTTTCCAGACTAAACAACCCCAGCTCCCTTGGCCTCTCGTCACAGGGCTGTGCTCCAGGGCCCTCACCAGTTTCATCACCCTTTCTGGACATTCCAGTACCTCAACATCTCTCTTGAATAGAGGGGCCCACAACTGGACACAGCACTCAAGGTGTGGCCTGACCAGTGCTGAGTACAGGGGAAGAATAACCTCCCTTGTCCTACTGGCCACACTGTTCCTGATACAGGCCAGGATGTTATTTGCTTTCCTGGCCTCCTGGGCACACTGCTGGCTCATGTTCAGCTACTATCTACCAGTACCCCCAGGTCCCGTTCTACCTGGCTGCTCTCCAGCCACTCTGTCCCCAGCCTGTAGCGCTGCTTGGGGTTGTTGTGGCCAAAGTGTAGAACCCTGCACTTAGCCTTCTTAAATCTCATCTCAATAATGCTGTGTGGTGCAGAGTTTGCTTTTGGAACTTACTATTTATGAAGTGAAGCATTCCTCACATTGCTTTCTGGACGGGATATATGTGGAAAAAAATTTACCTTGTTTCTGATCTTACCTGGTTTCAGTGTGCGGTTTGCTTGCTGTTGATGTCATTGATGTGCCGTGGAGGGGGAAGTCCCGGGCCGGGCAGGAACCTAATGCGCTGTCCGCCACCCCCGGTGCTGAAGCGCCGTCTGGACAGACTGTGGTGGGTGTTGCTGCTGGATGTGTTTGACGGGATTTGATTTAGCAGCAATTTAAGGTTTATTAATCAAATGAGATACATCAAATGTTGATTTTAGAGTCACTTAATGATTCACCGACTAAAAGATTAACAAGTGATTTAATAAAGTGTGGTGTAATAAAACAGCGACTTAATTACAGATTCAAGGAATGACAAGTCACCCTAACTTACTGCAAGGCACCTTAAAATACATATATATGTGTATGTATAAACACAAAGCGTACTGACATACAGAAGTAGTGAAATGCATACATGCCCACATTCGTTAAAGCAAATGCATACAAACACTTAGGTAGAGAGGTGAGTGGAAGAGGATTACCTATAGTTAGAATCTCCCCCTTTGAGTGTAAAGTAAGTATTCACAATGCACCAATATTTCTCAGTGGGCAGGAGTTGAATCTTGAGGAGGTGGTTTCACCCAAATCTTTCACCTCGCCTGCAGATGGTCCTGAGAGGCTTGCCAGCTCAGGAAGGATTTTAGTCACAGCCTGTTGTGGTCTAGGACAGCTCAAAGGGTCTCACTTCAGATCATGATTTGCAGGGCCTGAGATAATTGATTTTGGTCACGTACTTTTCCATTTTGACCTAACTCCAGTGATGCAACATTCTGGTTTGCATGTGTCCAGAACTTGGTAGATTTGAATGTTCTGGTGTTTTTCCAACAATTGTGCATGCTCAAAACTTGTTAGATTCTAGGGTTCTTGTAACCTCACCTTTGAATAAGTGCAAGTGTACCAGGGTATAAGAAGTTAATTTTGTTCCCAGATGATGAAGGGAACAGGAATCAGGTATGTCAAGAGGCCACCTCAACTCTGTGCTCCACTGCAGGAAGTATTTGTCTTTACTGTCCCCAGAGAATAAGGGAAGCAGGAGCAAGGGGATGCCATTGCACTCTGGTACACTGCCTTCATTTAGACTTTTCCAGTGGATCACAGTGTGACCCAAGGATGGAAGTGGCACTGTGTACTGAGTGGCCCATGAGTCGGGGAAGGTTGTTCCACAGAGTGGGACTGGCCTGTCTTGCCACATCTTATTCTTTCTTGCAGTCCCAGCTGTGGTTTGACAGTGCATGTGTCTTCACAAGGAGTTGTGCGTTTCTTCACCTGTGCAGGGAAAAGGTGGTAGAAAAGATTGATGCTGCTTGCAGTGCAGTCAAAGCTAAAGTGATGCCTGAGGTGCAGGAAACAACCTTTTCCTTACTTGCTTATCACTTGCTTTTCATTTAGTGCATTCCATATCGACAGCTGCTGCTCAGCCACTGCTTACAGAGCTGTTTTTCCTACAGCTGCTACAAGTCGAGCTTCGTTCCCCAGTTGTTGTCTTCTGCCAGGACATGGACAGGGCTTGAATGCAATGTGCAGCTGCTTTGCTGTATTGCAACTTAAAATCTACTTTTATTAATGAAACATAAGCAGATGCAATGAATACTGCTCTTCTCGACTCTTAATTACAGCCACTAGTTAAGAACTAGCAGGTTTTTATCTACTTCAGCTGTAAGTTATAATTATACCATTACTGCTGTTATCTGTATTGTTGAACAACTGAGAGATTGCATGCACAGAGTCAATTATACACTTTGAGTATAGTACATTTTGGTCTGGACTGTAAAACCCCCACTATTTGTAAGTGATTAACAGTCCAACATTTACCTGCCCTTCTCTTTCAGTTATCTTAACAGTCCTCCTTTATTTGATTTTCCAAAATACACTTGTTCATTATGTTTGTTTCTAAATATTGATCAATTAACTTACTTTTGTTACCTAGCAGGAGTTAACAAATGCTGTTCAGTTAGTTGTCCCTGGTATGGGTTTTCTGCTGGTGTTTCCAAACTGATTAAAATACAGCACTGTTTTCCAAACTCAGGGTTATTCTCCCTACTGTTATACATATGCAAATCCTGTTAATCTGAGTTACGTGTTCATATCAAGGGGATAATGTTTCCCAAAGGATTTAAATTACCTCTGCTGCCAAAGTTAATGTAGCTACGTACATCATAAAACTATAGGCAGACATGAATTCCTTCTGCATATTTGGTACTGAATCAGTCCACATACAAATATTAATTTGCTGGAAGACTTCCTCCAGTGTGACACTAGAGGAGTGTTGAATGTACTCTCACTTTTGCGGATGGTGATCTTTTGTTTTCTTTATTGTGATAAGCAGTCTGTTGTGTCTCCCTCTCTTAACATCCATCTCTAGCTTTTCTGACATGTATTCTTAAAAGCAGTTTTCAAATTGTCTTTTTACCTTTCCAATTCAGGCATCTAAAAACTAATTCCAGATTACTTCTGAAAACATGGTCACCTGATTGTGATAGCTGTCCAGCACAGGACTCTGTCGTGGTCCTGTGCCTGGTCCTTACCCAGCTGATAAATTCAAGTATTTTTCATGTTTTGACCTATTACAGATTATTATTGCAAAATATTAGACTTTTAAAATGGCAGTGCATGTTAGGTAGCTTTGAAGTTTGATAAATTAGCAAAGGTGATGAGTGATAAGGTAACAGATTGCTTCAAACTCACTACATGATCCAAGATATGTGAGCTTTTCTTCTGTCTCCCTCAGCATGTGGCTGATTGGGGAATCTCCATCAGAATTTTACTGATGATTATGAGGGGAATGGGAACTTCCACACTGAATCGATCTGATCAGGTTCTCTTCTAGTCCTTGAAGTGTCAATCACTATTGAAGGTACTTCTATATATATGCAGATACTCCTTCCTAGCTGAAAAATATCAGGCTGTATAGTGCAGTCCTTTGCAAAGTTGATTCTGACAGACTGGCTTCTCGTTAAGTGGTGCAAGAAGTCATCCTTATTTTGTGTACCATGGGGCCTTCCTGAGATCTTTCAGGGAGGTCACCAGGTGTCAGTCTTTGAACAAGGCTGATTATCTACTTAGAATTTAACCTGGGAGTGGCATCTCTGGGAGAAAACAAGCTAATGTCTTGGAGAGGATATAAGGCCAGAATGACTGTGGTAAGCTGCACTAGGGATCAGCAAAGAGGGCATGTTTCTCTCCCAGTGAATGTATTTTGCCTACCCCAACTTAAAAATGTGCTTCAGAGGTAGAACTGAGCAGAAGAAGCCTATGGTCAGAGCAGTGCAGTACCTGGGCTCTTAAAGTCAGGAGCGTCAGGTAGCAACAGAGTGGGCCCAATAGGGATGGTGCATCCTGGACCATGGATGGTGCATACAGAGCCCAGCTGGCTCATTGAGCCCTGAAGTGCAGCGCAGATTTTAAGTGCACTGAAGTAGCTGGATCCTCAAGTGATGTAAGTGATTTGTTGACTTCAGCCAGGGATCTGAGCCAGTCTGCAGAAATATGTCTTTGCTTTGGTGAGACTGGTTTAGCTCTTTGCGGTATAGAGCCACATGATCTCCTGGAATGTGTTCTGAGGAAGCAAAGCTGAGAGGGAATGGTCTGAGTGACTCTGCACAGTTTAACCGTGTGTACAGAAGAAAGATCCTTGGGTCTAGAAAGGCAGGTGAGCTCTGTACCATTTAACTGTTCTTAAGCAATGACAAGTCATATTGGGGAGAGGAAAGAAATTGACAGCAGCCTGCGTTAGTGTTGCTGCAAGCAGAATTAATTCACAGAATATAAAATCAAGGAGGATCCAGGCAGAAACTGCTGAATGGCTGAGACAAATGTTAGCAAGCTGGGAAATCTTTATAGTCAGCCATTTCTGTGATGGAGAGTTGATGAGGGGAAACTGGGACAGAAAGGGTGACTGTTCGTTTTATACATGGGAACCTGCCCAGTGTGAACTAGATGCAAAGCTGAAATCAAAAGCTTACTCCATTTTTGGTGTCCTGGCACCTTCCACACTGGTTTTGGGCCCTTGTACTTCTTGCAGCCTTCATGGTATGCTACTTTACTTCTTGTTGTTTGTATCACTATATTAATTCCAATACGTGGCTTTAGAGCTGTGCTGAATACTTTTCAGAGAGTAAACTGATGTCTGATTTTCCTTTTCACTGGAGACATAATGGCATGTGTATTAGCCTCAATGTTGATTTGTCTAGAAGGATGCAAGCAGTGTACCTAGGTGGCCAGGAAGGCCAGTGGTATCCTGGCATGTATCAGAAATGGTGTGGCCAGTAGAAGTAAAGAAGTGATTCTGCCCCTGTACTCAGCACAGGCGAGACTGCACCTTGAGTACTGTGTCCAGTTTTGGGCACTGCAGAGTAAGAAGGACATTGAGGTGCTGGAGTAGGTACAGTGAAAAGCAATGAAACTGGTGAGGGGTTTGGAGAGCATGTTTTATGAGGGGAGGCTGAGGGAGCCAGGATTGTTTAGACCAAAGGTGAGAAGGCTGAGGGGAGACCTTGTTGCTTTACAGCTATCTGAAATGAGGTAGTTAGTGAGGCTGATGTTGGCCTCTTCTCCCAAGCAACTAATGACAGGACAAGAGGTAATAGCCTCAAGCTGTGCCAGGGAAGTTTAGATTGGGTATTAAGAAGAATTTCTTCAGTAAAAGAGTGCTGAGGCATTGGAGCAGACTGCCTGGGGAAGTGTTTGGAGTCACTATCCCTGGAGGTGTTAAAAAAATTAGTAGGTGTTGCACTTTTGGACATGACTTAGTGGTCCTGGAGGTCTTGGGTAGAAGGTAGGACTTGGTGATCTTTGAGGTCTTTTCCAGCCTTGATTCTACGATTCTACGATTATATGATAACATTTTTCTGCAGTGATCAAGGAGGAGGAGATTGTGCACTTTATTTTGTCACCGAGTAAAATAAGGAAGAGTATTTATACAGTTCACAGAGAAGGGTAAATTCTAAATAAGTGAAAATAAAGTGAAATGACTTGGCTGTATTTTCTGCAGGAAATCTCCATCCCATCAATTTTTAATTTTCTTTAAAACCCACCATTTGATTAAAAAAATTATTTTGAAGTTTCTGAGTTTGCCCCTGGTCATCCTTATATGTGATTTAGTACACTAACCCAATTCATCATCTCAGCAGTCATTTGAAATGTTGCCACATTTGAAGTTGTTTTTTTTTTCCCCTTGTTTGTGCAATTTATGTTTGCATATATCCTTAGCAAAATACTCTGCGTGATTTCTTGATCAGAACAAATAATCCCTAAAATAATAAAAAGAATTGCTAATGCTTTGGTTTTATGGAGCTCACAGATTAGAAATGGTGTTGAAAGGGTAATCTGAAGGGCATACTTGTCTTTTTAAAAATATTGGTAACATCATGGTATGGTGGCTTTAAGATTTCAGGTAGAAGAGATTTGGCATGGGAGAACAGGAGAGAGAGAAATATGCACTCATAGGCTTTCTAATATGTGTGGGAGGTTTTATTTCTTTCCGGAGAAAGATTAGTAAAAATGAATGCTTGGAAAAATTCCACTTTCTCTGCTCTAATCGCTCCCTCAGATTATTGTCATGGAAATTCTCTTGTTAGGAAACCAAATCACTGGTTTTGGCAAAGCGTTTCTCAACACCTTTATAAAGGCCCTGAAGAACTAGCCTCCTGTGCCATCGGGCTTTTGCCTCATCAGAATTTGCACCTGCACTGGAATGATGACTGTTAGTCTTACTGCAGCTTAATTGGGAGTTTAGCTTGAGGTGGGATGTGTGCCCATTGCCCACTCATTTTGTGGCTGATTTCCAGCCTTGAGAGCAGGAGTATCAAGAAAAGTGCCTCCAAACCAAGCTCCATCCACTATGTGGCAAGAATATGCTGTCTGAGATAACTGGTCCTCCCTAGAGCTGACTGGAGTGGCTGAAAGCTCCTCTGTGTCAGCATCGTATGCAACAGGTAAACAGTCTGTTTTGAGGGAAGGGGTCTTAACAGGAGTTGTGTTTTTTAACTCTTGTACTTGGCTTTGGAGAACTTTCGTTTAAGACTATCACCTTCAGTGACTTCCATGAGGGAATAAGATTGCAGGTTCAAGTCCTGTAAAAAGGAGAGATGCCCCAGCTTCACCAGCTGTCATCCAAAAAGAATTGCTGAAGGAGGCTTTAAGTAACAAATATAATTGGGCACAATTTGAAGGGGAAAGCATAGTTAGTCAAATCTGTGGAACGAGATCCATTTCAATGATACAAGATCCAGTTCTCGTGAGTGCCAAACAAGTTGGTGGAATTGGCTAAAAAATGGTTTGCTGTTTTAACTGTTCTTGTGGCACTGCATCACCTTCACCTGGGGGCAGCTGATACTTTTGCAGTCAGTGGCACTACCATTGCTGTGCAACAACTGTGGCAGGAGATAGAAGAAAGGAAGGAATGCAGTTATTACAGTGAGGGTAGTAAAACACTACCACAGGTTGCCCAGAGAGGTGTAGATGCCTCATCCCTGGAAACACTACAGGTCAGGTTGGACAGGGCACTCAGCCTGCTGTAGTCGCAGATGTCCTTGCTCACTTCAGGGAGTTTGGAACAGACAACCTTTAAAGGTCTGTTTCATCCCAAACCATTCTATGTTTGCTTTAGGATCAGAACATGCAGACTCGATGCCTCTTACGGCTGGCTGCAGTGTGTGCAATTTTAACACTGCTGTAGTGCTTTATTGCTAACTCAATTCTTCAAGAAAACTGTGGCAGAACCGAGTGAGAACATATTTCTCTATTTGGCTATTGCTTGATGAGCTTGTTGGCTTAACACAACCCAGTTTATTCCTGCAAGTTGGGACACCGCAAAATCTTTCTGTTTTTCTGGTTTCACCAGGAACTACAATTTTCTTCTTGGAATTAAGTTTTGGAAAAATGTATTTTCCTAAAAGACCTAAAATGAAATTGCAGAACTGGCAGCTCTGTTCAGAATTACAAGCTGTAAAATGTAGTAAAAAGAAAGGACCTAATTCTCAGTAACAGGTATAATTAGCTTTAATGCTTAATTACTTTCAGTCAACTAATTGGTTTCATTGGGACTACTCAGAGTAATACTTACAGCTGGTCATGAAAGTGCCTTCAGAATCAGTCTTAAAGTTTGGAAGTTTTTTGCAGGATGACAAAAGTCATTAGTGCAGAAAGAATGTCCTGGGCTGTCTGTTTTCAGCTAAAATAAAATGTCAGCGCTAATGAAATATTGCGTTATTAGCACTTACTTCTTGTGCTGAGACTTTAGACCATGGAATCAGCACGAGATATTCTGCATCTGTAGCAAAATAAAACTTGGCTGCACTTAGACTTTTTTTGGTGACAAATATTCCTGACAACATATCTCTTGTGGATAAGATGTAAAAAGGTACATTTTTAATTATATTAATTTAATGTGTTTTCCATGACAATAAATTTGTTGATATAGTCAAATAAAAATGTCTTCTTCATGCAGAATACTTTTAGGGGAACATTATTTATAATCACACAATAACCATTTATAATCATGCAATTGTGTTGCCTTCATTTAGAGCGCATTGGTGGCCTGGTTTTTTATTGATATACTGAGACTATAGGTTGACCTTCAGTACATAGCTGCGTTCCCTTGGTTTCGTTGCAGAGCTGATGTTATGGAGTATTTGAATGAAGATAGTATTACCTTTATTGCAGACTTGGTAATAATGTTTTTATCTTATACAGTTCAATCTATAAGAAACAAAATGAAGGTGATGTTCAAATAATAATTTAAATGAGTAGCAAATTCAGCGAGAAAACGAAGAGGCAGAGCTGAAAATTCAATGCCAGTGTTTCTTTTTCGCTCCAGACTCATTGTGGTTTCATTCTGGCTACGAAGTAGGTAAGATGAAGGAAGTGTGTGACAAGTCTTTGCACGCTGATATACTGTATGGACGTGTGCCATTTTAACTGCCATGGATAACAACTACAGAACATATTTCAGTTAATCAGAAAATCCTTGATATGCATAATTTATCATGCAATATCATTTTTACGGGTAGTGCTTAGAGTACTTGGGTAGACAGACATCTGGTTAATAGTTTATAAGCAAATTAAATACTTGATGCATTATTAAAATGGAAGAGAGAATTTCATTAAAGCTAAACCTAATTCTTTGCTGGAATGTTGGAAATAGTTAAAGCCTGGTGCAAGCTTGATTCTCCAAAGTGGGGAAGACCTGTTTTGAGATTGGCACTTGTTGGTGTTTGTGTCCTGTTCTGTGGATAAACAGTTGAGGAATCTACTGATGATTAGACCTGAGAACTGGCTGGGGAGCACAGCCCCGGGAGAAATGTTCCTCTGTTCCCACAGTCAAAAAGGCTGAGACAAGTGTTGCAGCAGTGTTAAGTGATCAGAAACAACCTGAAGTTAAAAGGGTCTGCATCAAGCTAGTCCTATTTTGCTACAGTTTTGCTCTAAGCCATAAGGTCTCTCTCAGAACAGATGTGCCTCCAGTTAGAATGAAATGAGAAATTAAAAGTTATACTGCAGTATTCCTTGAGAAAGAGATTACTCCCATCTGATATCTGTCATGGTGCTTTGTTTTCCTTGCTGAGATCACAATAGTACAGTTTTCACACATGACTTTTTTCTTGTACTACAAACAAATACAGAGACTGTGATGTGTCTGTGTTTGCTCCATAAGGCATCTGTGGTGTTTGGAGAAGAATGGGTCTTCTCCATGCTCAGCCTCACTTACGGGAGCATGTGGCTGTAAAGGTCATGTTGTACAGGCTGCTGGTGAAGAGGTCTGTGGCTGAATGCTCAGGCAATGCTCTCATCATCTGCCTCTGGGGCACTTTGTTGCTGTTGGCATCTGCTGCTTCTCCTTTCTCCTGTGTTTATCAGGGCTGCATATTCTGGCAGCAGAAATATGTTGGTCTGCAGTTTCTCTAGGATTGGGAAAGTTGCCATATCAGCATTTATAGAATAGACTTGTTTTGCTTGGAGGAGAGCTTTAAGACCATCAAGTCCAATCATCAACCCAACTCTGCCAAGTCACCACCGAACCATGTTCTTCAGCACAACAATACATGTTTTAAACACCTCCAGGAATGGGGACTCTACCACTTGCCTGGGCAGGCTGTTCGAGGGCTTGACAACCCTTTTGGGGAAGATATTTTTCATAGTATCCAACCTAAATCTCCCCTGGCACAACTTGAGGCCTTTTTCCCTTGTCGTAATGCTTGTTATTTAAGAAAAGAGACCAACCTCCACCTCACTACAACCTCTTTTCAAGTAGTTGTGGAGAGTGAGAAGGTTTACTCTCAGGCTCCTTTTTTCCAGGCTAAAAAATCCCAGTTCCCTCAGCTGCTTTTCGGAAGACTTGTGCTGTAGATCCCTCACTGGCTTTATTGCCCTTCTTTAGATGCACTCCAGCATCTCGATGTCTTGTGAGGGGATCAAAACTGAGCCTCATCAGTGCTAAAAACAGAGGGATAATCACTGCCCTGGTCCTGCTGGCCACACTGTTTCTGATGCAGGTCATGATGACCGCCTTGTTCACCTAGGCACACTGCTGGCTGATATTCAAGTGACTACTGACCGACATCCCCACATCCTCTGCCAGGCATTGTTCTAGCCACTCTTACCCAAGTCTGTGGTGTTGCATGGGGTTGTTTTGACCCAAGTGCAGGACCCAGTATTTGGCCTTGTTGAACCTCATATCATCAGCCGTGACTTATTGATCTAGTCTGTCCAGATCCTTCTGCAGAGCCTCTCTACCCTCAAACAGATAAAGTTAGGAACTATGGCTTTAAATAATCATCCTGTATCCTTAGGACCTCTGATAAAGAGCTATGTAATCTGCATAATGCTTCCATGAACCAAGTTAAAGCAATCACTCCTCAGAGCAATGGTCACTTCTGCTCTCTGCTCAGTGAGTGATTGAATCATTGTGGGTAAAAGTGGTTTATTGAAAATACTGAGGTGGAGAGTTAGGATTAAACTGCATTAAGCTGCTAATGAGTAGTCATTGTTTACATTTAAAGCAATTAGGTCATGCTCATCCACTTATGAATAATTTAATTTTGCCTTAGCACCTTCTTTGTCCATCATTCTTTTTGATTTAGCTACACTTGAAGGCTCTTGCTAGGTTTCACTGATGTGACAAACATTTTTCCAAACCCCCTCAAAAGGATTGTTTTAAAATTATCACAATTAGTTACTAGGTCGAAATAGCGAAAAATAAATGGAAAGCAATCAATCATTTTAATTTTCTCTGCGTGGAGGCATAGCAAAATCTTGGAGCATTTCAAAGCTAATAATAAAAAATTAACAGGGGTTAACTAATCACTGGTGAAATAATAGCCTATAATTATGAGGCAAAAAAGAAATCAGTGAGACTCAATTTGGAATTTTGTCCTATCTCAAGGCTCAAAAGAACAAACCATTGTGTGAGATTAATTTGATTATGCAGAAGAATAATTTTTTTTGCACAAATTAATTTATAAAGAACATTTATTTTTTAAAAAGAGAACAAGATATGCATCACTGAGTAACCTTGGGATCTAACCTTGCAAGCTTTCCTCTCTGCAAACGTAACAGCTCTGTTAGGGCTAAAGGGGACCCGATGGGACAGTGGCAAAAATGTTTGGTCAGGAAGTGTCATTACACAGATGGAATACGGCTTTTTGTTACCAGGCCTTCTGAGATAATAATAGGAAACAAGGAGGAAAGAGTCACCAAGACAAAGGTGATGTAGGGCATGTGATGTCATTAAAAATGGCAGGGCTTGCTGAACTTAGCTGCTGACAGTTAATGCTGTCCTAGGCAGCAGAAATAGGGTCTCAGCAGGTACCTACATAAGTGGCTGTGTCTATACAGAATCAAAGAATCATTGAGGCTGGAAAAGACCTCTGAGATCATCAAGTGCAGCCTACAACTTAACTCTCACATCAGCTAAAGCATGCCACCAAGTACCACATCCAATCTTCTCTTAAAGACCTCCAGGGATGGCCACTCCACCCTCTCCCTGGGCAGTCCATTCCAGTGCCTAATCACCCTTTCTGAGAGAAAGTGCTTCCTAATACCTAACCTAAACCTTCCCTGGCGCAGCTTCAAACCATGCCCTCTTGTCCTGTCACAGGTTGTCTGGGAGAAGAGCCCAACCTAGAGCTCTGTGTCAGCAGCCCTAGGAGAGAGCAGGGACCATCTGTTAACCAGCGTGAGTCTAAAAGGCTTAAAGTGGGCAACACAGGGGTGACTATGAAAGATGTGTGCCTGTCCTCACCATTCCCAAGGCAGTGGTGTGTGGATAGCACAGAAGCAGTGATTGGTGTTCCTTCCTTCATGTTGCTATCTTAGGTTACCTTTCTCTCTGGCTTTTGGCAATGCTCACAGCTCTTTGTAGCCAACTGCATTGAAAGTACTGCCTAGTGTTGAGGAGAAGCAAAATGCAGAGCTTGCTTGCTTATTCTTTGGATATACATCCTGCTTTTTGTCTTCATTCTTCCCTCTGCTAAAATAAACCCTTGACTCTGATATAGATATATATATAGATATATATATGTAGCGAGTAAGGAAACACTTAGCTTTCATTAAACTTTGTAACAGAAAGAAAAGGTGGTTGTCCGCAAGAGATAGAGAGGTACGCTGAGGAAGTGGACATGGTGACAGGATTAGCCACAGTAAAATCCAGGGTTGTTTCAGCACAGCATCATTCAGAACACCTGACTTCCCATATCACTTTTTGACACTGTACTGGAACACTTTCGATCTCATTTATCGTAGAATCATAGAATGGTTTAGGTTGGAGAGGACCTCAAAGATCATCTAGTTCCAACCCCCTGCCATAGACAGGGACACCTCCCGCTAGAACAAGTTGCTCAAGGCCTCATCCAACCTAGCCCACCTCCAGGGAGGGAGCATCCACAACCTCCCTGGGCAACCTGTGCCAGTGTCTCACCACCCTCACTGCAAAGAACTTCCTCCTAACATCCAGTCTAAATCTCCCCTCTGCCACTTTATACCCGTTACTTCTCATCCTGTCATTACAAGACCTTGTAAACAGTCCCTCCCAAGCCTTCTTGTAGGCCCCCTTCAGATACTGGAAGGCCACTCCAAGGTCTCCTCAAAGTCTTCTCTTCTCCAGGCAGAAGACCCCCAACTCTTGTAACCTGTCCTCATAGCAGAGCTGCTCCAGCCCTCTGAGCATCTTCGTGGCCTCCTCTGGACCCTCTCTAACAGTTCCATGTCCTTCCTGTGCTGGGGGCTCGGGAACTGCACACAGTACCCCAGATGAGGTCTGATCAGAGCAGAGTAAAGAGTGACCTGCTGGCCATGCTTGTCTTGCTGCAGCCCAGGACTTGGTTGCTGTCTGGGCTGCACTCACACTGCAGCCTCATGTTGAGCTTTTCATCAACCCAGACCCCCAGGTCCTTTTCCTCAGGGCTGCTCTCAGTCATTCCCCACCCAGCCTGCATTTGTGCTTGGGATTGTGCCTACCCAGGTGCAGGACCTTACACTTGGCCTTATTGAATTTCATGAGGTTGGCCTGGGCCCACCTCTCCAGCCTGTCCAGGTCCTTCTGGATGGATCCCTGCCCTCTAGCAAGTCGGCTGTGCCACACAGCTTGGTGTCATCTGCAAACTTGCTGAGGGTGCACTGATTCCTCTGTCCATGTCACTGACAAAGATGTTAAACAATACAGATCCCAGTACTGACTGCCTACTTGTATGAAACTATGGGATCAGGTTTTTGTGTGTAAGGGAGCTTTAGTGTACCATAAGCCCTAGCATACATCCAGTTTCCCTGGTTGAATGGTACATTGTGGGTGGTTTGCCTTTGGCAGCAGAGTGTTTTATACATTTTAAAATTGTATGCCGAATTTAAGGCAGAGAGAGAATTAATTAATTAATTTAGAGTGAATTAAGCAAGGAAATGAAGGTTGAAGCTTGGAGAAGATATTCTCAAGTCGCTTAAATCAACTTTTTTTTTTTTTTCCCCCCTTGGTTTAGATGCTGTTACTATCATAGAAAGATCCAGGGCTCTACATAAAGGTGCCTCTCTCCCATTTGTTTTATTGAGCATTTGTTTTATTAAGTGGTATTATTGCTGCTCAGATATAGCTGCTTAACTATTACATTGTTTGGTGAACTCAAGAACATAGCTGTTGGGCTTTGTGTGTCTTCAAGTGTGTCCTGAAGTGTCCAGTATAAGTCATCTCCAATCTTCCTATGTGTTCTCAGACGCTCAGACCTAAAAATCATAAAGAAATAAAGGACAAGAGTGGTTCAGAGAGGACCTGTATTGTGTCTCTTGCCAATCACAGTGGCCCTTAATAAATGAGCTTCATAATTATATTATTAAAATTCTGGGAAGGATCAAGATATTTTCTGGGAAGAACTGGTATGTGTGGAGTGAGAAAGGAGAATTGCCAAAGTGGATTCAATCATTAACAAGTTATTTATTCCCCTGAAAAGAAGTTAATTCTCTGAATAGAAGATTGTTGGACTGAAGAAAAATGTTCTTCTGTGCTAGAACTGAGTGTGTTGGCTTGTGTTTTTTTTCCTGCTTATTAGGTTTTAGAGGACTACACATTTTTAATACCTCACTCACTTCCCATAGAACATTACCAAAACAGTTTCTATAAATGTCTATGCACAGAGTGTTTTATGTGAGCCAAAGATAGTTTTTTCTTGCTACATCTTTTGTATCTTTTGTGGCACAACTGCACGGGTATTTATATGTATCCTAAAAAGTTTTTATTCTTATCTCTAAACTAAACCCTTGAGTGCTAACCTCTTCTGACAAAGTCTTCTGATGCTTTTAACTTAGGATCTCCTCCCTTAGTTCTGTTCCATTCTGTGTAGTAAAAGGGGGATGCTCTCTGAAGGATTTTTCCTACCTTTTGAAGTCTCATTACAGTCGTCTTTATTTTGAGACTGGAGAGCTAGCAGTTATTTATAACAGAGATTCTCTGTTTTCTTTCCCACACTACAAGAAAGACAATAATTTGCTGGAGCAGGTTTAGAGAAGAGCTAGAAAGCTGGTAAAGGGTCAGGAAAAAGTCTTCTGAGCAACAGCTGAGGGTACTGGAATTGTTTAGCCTTCTTTATCTCTACAGGTACCTGAAAGTAGGTTGTAGTGAGATGGGGGTTGGTTTCTTCTCCCAAGTAGCAAGCACTAAGACAAGAGGAAACAACCTCAAGTTGTACCAGGGGAGGCTTAGGTTGGATACTAGGAAAACTTTCTCCACTGAAAAGGTTGTCAAACACTGGAAGAATCTGCCCAGGGCAGTGATTGAATCATCAACCCTGGAGATATTTGAAAGAGATGTAGACATGGTGCTGAGGGGCATGGTTTAGCAATGGACTTGGTAGTGTTAGGTTAATGTTTGAGCTTGATGATCTTGATGATCTTTTCCAGCCTAAGTGAGTCTATGTTGGCTAAATTAATGACTATAAAAGCCAATAAAGGCTCTATTTCAGGCTTTCATCAACTGATGTAACACCACCCTGAAACCACATTGTCCTCAGAGCCAAGGATTAGGCACACATCTCGTGCAGAGAAGCTTCCTATGTTACTGCAGTATTGGGTTACTGCGTTTCCATTATCTCCCCTGTATGGATTGCAACAATGTGTTTGTTACAACACGCACCTCACCTTAGAAACCTTTTCTGGTAGCTTTGTAGTTAAGTAAAAACAATGGGGTTTTTTTTGTTTTTTGTTTTTTTTTCCCCCCCTTCTCCAGGCTTCTTTCTCATCTCTCTCCCCTCAGGAGAAGGACACAAAATATGAGCAAACAATTTTCTCTTAATGCAGCTTTGGAGTAGTTCAGAGTGGTTTGAAAACAAATGAAAAACATTCAGAAATAAAACTCTGATGTGTTTTCCTGTTCCTTTAAATTATGCATTTATCCAAATGCCCTCTTATTAGAGTAGGATTTTTAGTCCCCAGTGGGTAGGAAATAGTTATCTGAAACTGATTACTTTTTACACTGTATCAGAGTCTCCCCAAACAACCTTTAAAGGGTTACAGGGTAATTGAGGTTCACTGGGACAACGGTAACTAGATGGCTGTGTTTAATTAGTCTCTGTGAGGTAGGATTGCCCCTGTTTGAAATGCCCTTTGAGGAACTGAATGGAATATGTCTTACAGTAGCTTCAGTGTGCTGATCAGTGTGGTTAGTATTTAAATTTGCTGGAAAGCTAGCTTCTATTGCAGATCTAGCACAGCTTCTGATAGACTTCCATTGCAGAATCCTTCGTCAAATAAATTGATACATATTCCTTGACAATTCTGTAATGAGTCATGGAAGAGAAAGAACTGTCTCACATTGGCACTGGCTTCCCCGCCCACCTACTGCATTGGCTTTTTGTGATAGTGGAAGGATCCAATTCATGAGAGCTCTGATGCATCTAAATTCGTCATTGTCATTCAGGACACACTTCTGATGTTTGCCAGAATCACAGAATGGTAAGGGTTGGAAGTGAGCTCCAGAGATCACCCAGTGTAACTCCCCCGTTAAAGCTGGGTCCCCCAGAGCAGGTTGCACAGAAATGAGTCTGGCTGGATTTTGAAAGTCTCCAGAGGAGACTCCGTAATCACTCTGGGCAGCCTGTTGCAGAGCTCTGTTGAGTGCTCTTAAAGGGAAGAAGTTTTTCTATATGTTGAAGTGAAACCTCCT
Organism: Semnornis frantzii; assembly: GCA_013399775.1. Taxonomy (NCBI): domain Eukaryota; kingdom Metazoa; phylum Chordata; class Aves; order Piciformes; family Ramphastidae; genus Semnornis; species Semnornis frantzii. Next base: position 12,381 of record VWYK01083936.1, on the reverse strand, counting down.
GTGTTCCAGTTTGTACCCATTGCTCCTTGTCCCTTTGGATTTTGATAAGCATTGAGAAGATACCCTCTCAGTCTTCTCCTNGGATCCAATTCATGAGAGCTCTGATGCATCTAAATTCGTCATTGTCATTCAGGACACACTTCTGATGTTTGCCAGAATCACAGAATGGTAAGGGTTGGAAGTGAGCTCCAGAGATCACCCAGTGTAACTCCCCCGTTAAAGCTGGGTCCCCCAGAGCAGGTTGCACAGAAATGAGTCTGGCTGGATTTTGAAAGTCTCCAGAGGAGACTCCGTAATCACTCTGGGCAGCCTGTTGCAGAGCTCTGTTGAGTGCTCTTAAAGGGAAGAAGTTTTTCTATATGTTGAAGTGAAACCTCCTGTGTTCCAGTTTGTACCCATTGCTCCTTGTCCCTTTGGATTTTGATAAGCATTGAGAAGATACCCTCTCAGTCTTCTCCTTTCCAGCCTAAATAGCTCCATGTCTCTCAGCCTCAAGTCATAAGAAAGTTGCTGCAGTCCCCTACTCATCTTTGTGACCCTCCATTGGATCTTCTGCAGTAGTTCATTGTTTCTTCTGAAATGGGTAGCCCAGAACTAGACACAGTACTCCAGATGTGGCCTCACCAGGGCAGAGCAGAGGGGGAGAAATACCTCCCTCAATCTGCTGTCCACAGTCTTCTTAATGTACCCCAGAATACCATTGGCCTTCTTGGTTGAAATGACAGTCTTGTCTGTGGAGATCATCATCCCAGCACCTTCTTTTTTGTGTGTGTTTGTTTGAGAAAAGGGATAGTAAACCAGCATCTGTCCCAGATAAAAGCACTGGCAGGAGGTGAGGCAGCTGAGGTTCTCCTCATTTCCAGTAGATACTTGTGTTGTTTTGGGAGGCAGAGCTGTTGGCACACCTCTCCAGAACTATTTGAAATTCTGCCAAGTCTTGTGTTCAGAACCAAGCTGCACTCATGTAGGGAACAGCATCGGAGAGAAAAGGAAAAGCTCAAATAAGTAGTGCCTTCTGCTGTCATTTATAACTGTTCTTTAGAGCTTGTGCTTTCCCTGCTTTTCACTCAGTTTCAACTGAGCCAAACTGGGTTGCTAGACCAGCCTCTTGAAAGTAAGGGATACAGATGTGTGTCTGATGTGCACCCTAATACCTAGCTGCAATGTGCCTAGGGCATGCACCCAGTTTAAGGAACAGAGGAGTGTTCCCTAGCTCCCTAATAATAGTATGCCATTAGTCTTTGCATAGCCTCTTCCACACTACTTGGGCTCCTGGCCCACAAGCCTCATAACACCTCTCAAGTTGGGCAGGTTTATGATTTCCAGATGTGCTGGGCTGCTTGTGGTTTCTGTCCAAACACAATTTTTCTGTGGGGAAAAAAATCCATGCCTGCCAAACATTTGCTAAAGAAGCAACTCACTCAGTGCAGCTGAAGCTGTCTGGATCCTTCTAAGTCTGTGTACTTTTCTCTGTGTTCAGAGAGCATGTTCACAGAGCCTGCCTGGCTATTCTGACACATTCTAGAAATGTATATATTTCTATCTAGAGAAAACTGTGTTGCAGGGAGAGCTCCCCACCCCAGCCTCCCTACCGTCCTTGAGATGCCCTCTGGAAAGCAGCTGTCCTCCCGGTGCCTGCACTAAAAAGTGTCTTTTCTAGGCTGATGAGGACATGGATGTGCTATATACTTTGCTGTGTTGGTGCACCAGTGAGGTGTTTTTTCATTATAGAGATGCTAGCAGATAAATATTAATTGACTCTCTTGATTATGCTGAGTTATATGGATCCTCTGTTAATATAAAGTAACTAATGTACTGATTTGGTTCTGAGTTGTTCTGAGGCTTGACCTCTTGTTCTCTATAGTTTCTAAAGGATGAACAGTTCAGAGTTTTTTGACTGTTGTAGTTCTTTAATCTTCGCAGAAAGCTCATCAGATGAGAGAAATAAACAATCTCTGTTCGTGGAGGTCATGGAAGCAATTTCACTTTGGTCTTTTAGAGTGCTATTTCACTGCTGATTCACGTCTTTAAAACGTTTGGTCTACATTTGTGGAGGGAAGCAAGAGAAGTGGATGTAACAGTTAGCAGGCAGGTCCACTTCACTGGCCATATCAAAAGCCCCCAAACTGAAACCTGTACAGAATTGTCCACAGAGTTTGGATTCTTCTAGACTGGGTTTACCAGGCAGTAGTGGTAGTGATGATTTCAGTTTTCAGTGGATCTGCATTATTCAGAATAAAGTGACTCATGCAATGTCAAAAAATCAGTAAGCTCCAAACAAGGAGCTTATCTGAAATAAATGCAAAGCCAATGAATTGCCTTTCTCTCAATGGATGTTTGGTTGATTATGTTTGGATTTTCTACCAGTGCTTAGAAACTCTTCTGGCTTTAGTGTGGCAGAAAGCTTACTTCAGTGTCTGACCTTGGAATGCCCTATGAAAGAGACAACTCTGCTCCCTCATTCAACATGGCTCTTCACTGGATGACTTACATGTAGCTTCAGGGAAGCTCAGGGTTTTCAGCATTGTTTGGTAGAACTGGAAAAAAGCCAACCACAGAAAGTGTGACAGTAGTAGGCTTTCATGTCCTTTTGTCTGTTTGCTGTGGTGGAGCTGAACTGGGATGACTACAATGACTTTAGTTTGAAAAAGAGGAGCTGGT
>VWYK01083930.1:24702-36933 GCA_013399775.1 Semnornis frantzii | reverse complement strand
AAGTCTGTCCTCATCTTTCTGATTATCTCCTTTAAGTCCTGAAAGCCCACAATAAGATCTCCCTAGAGTCTTCTTCTCCAGGCTGAGCAATCCCAACTCTCTCAGCCTGTCCCCACAGCAGAAGGGTTCCAGCACTTGGATCATTGTTGTGGCCTCCTCTGACCCCATTTCAACAGATGCATGTCTCTTGTGTACTGAGCACTCCAGAATGCTCAGCAAAGCAGAGGGGCAGAATCCCATCCCTTGACCTACTGGCCGCTCTGCTTTGGGAGCAGCCCAAGATACGGTTGGCTTCTGGGATGCCAGCACACATTGTTGGCACAATTAAGAAAGTACTGAAGTATTTCCTTAATGCTGAGGATGGATCCATTTAGCTTTTGTGGCACCTCCCCAGCACAGCCTTGCAGAAGGGATCTTCTTGCTTTGCTTTCTTTCCCACAGCTAAAGAAAGTCTCAGCGCTTGAGCTGAATGAACTGCCAAAGCTCTCTGAACTCACATCTCTCTTGTTTTCTTACTTAAAGGTACAATCTATTTTTTTTTCCTGCACCAGCACTGCCTTAGGGAATTTCTTCCTGTCTCTGCACCATTCCTTTGGTTGTGCCTGCACCATTGTTTGCAGGGTCTGACTCTGAACCTGGCCGAGATAAAAATAACCCTTAAATAAGGTGTGGGTAGTGATTCCATAGAGATACAAGAAATATGGGAGAAGATCCTGAGGCCAAAGCTGGGTGTGCATTTAAGTTGACCAAAAATGCCCCCTCCTGGCCCTTCCTTCCCCTTGCAAGTACTTGTGCAGTGGATCAGACTGAATGAGCTGAATAAGCATCTCCTGGATTTTATACAGGCATCTCCCTACCCCCACAACCCCCCCACCTCCTCGGGTTATTTTTGAGGCTTACTCTGTTCTTATATTTGGGATTCACTGCCTGAAAAATGTTAGATGGACAGAGAAAGGGGACTGAGTGGCTGGAGGTGGACAGTGCTGCTTAAACCATCTGCTGGATTTATGTCCTGAGGTGCTGGGTTTATGGCCTATGGTGTCTTGGCCTGAGGTGTTTATATTCTGCAACCCTCGTACCCCCCTGACATAAACACCAACTTCCCTGGAGAAACTGCATTATTTATAGAGTTTTGCTAGGAGATAGCTCAGTTTGAGAGGTTAAAGGCTCTTCCATACCACTTTGTCGTGTACTTTCATTCCTGTGTTGTCTAAAATTGGAGGACCTGATTTCCACCATGTGCTGCACCTTTTTTTCCTCCCTTGTCTGTCTGAAAATTGTGGTTACACACATGTAAGGAGGGCCAAGCCAAGAGTTTGAATGGAATCGATCATTTTGTAGGCATGTAACAGGCATCTCAAACTGCAAAGCAGTGGAGAAATGTTCTGCTGATTCTCTCTCTTTCAGTGAGATGGAGGATATGGTGTTCCAAATATTACCCTGATAATTTCTAACCATTATAAATATATAGCATCATAGAATGTTAAGGTTGGAAGGGCCCTCAAGGATCATCTAGTTCCAACCCCCTGCCATAGGCAGGGACACCTCCCACTAGCACAGGTCACTCAAAGCCTTGTCCAACCTGGCCTTGAACACCTCCAGGGAGAGAGCATCCACGACCTCCCTGGGCAACCTGTGCCAGTGCCTCACCACCCTCACTGGAAAGAACTTCCTCCTAACATCCAGTCTAAATCTCCCCTCTGCCAGTTCAAACCCACTGCCCCTTGTCCTGTCCCTGCAAGACCTTGTCAATAGTCCCTCCCCAACCTTCCTGTAGGCCCCCTTCAGATACTGGAAGGCTACTCTAAGGTCTCTTCAAAGCCTTCTCTTCTCCAGGCTGAAAAACCCCAACTCTCTCAGCCTGTCCTCTTAGCAGAGCTATATCTCCCTCATCTTCAACAATATTGGACATTAAGAGCAAGAGCATTGCTAAGAGTAAAAGTATAGCAGCAATGCTTGTATTATGGCTGTATCACACAAGTGTGTGTATTTATGATTTATAGCCTTGTGCAATGCTATCAGTAAAAAGCACAAGGCCGTGGACAGTCAGAGAGGTGAAAGGTATATATGGTCATTCACAAAAAAAGCAGACAGACTTGTGCACAGTGATATTTTTAGGCTAAAAAATTGCTTTGAACAATGACAACTGGGAGCTTTAAAGCTTTAACTCAGATTGTAAATTAAAAAAGAACATACAGTTCAAAACTGGGTTACTAATGGTAGAGGATTCTCACAGCTGCTGTCTTTAATGAGCAGCCTCAACATAAGAGGGAATGCAAGAAAAATGGACAGAGAAACAAAAACCAATGGACTGGTTGAAACATGACTGTAATGAATGAGGATGGAGGTGTTCTTTGTAACACGACTGTGATTCCTTTCTTCTAGTAAATAGACAGTCACTCAGAAAAGCCCACAGGGGATTCAGAGGAAATTAGGCTTTAGAAGAAATCTAGGAACATAAGAATTCTTTAGCAGAGAAATGTCAGGAATTGGATGCTCTACTGATCATTTAACATTGAATATTATTCCAGGGAGAAAAAGAAAATAAAGCAGGTGGGCACAGAGTTCTTCTTGTCATCCTGAGCTGCCTCATGCCCACACGTTCGGGTGCGTTACCTCTGCCTACTGTGCAAATGCCGTTTTACAGGACGGGCATTTGGTGAGGTCAGACAGTGGGCAACATGAGATCACATCTGCCTGCAACCAGCTCTGAGAAATACAGCCCTAACTCTAGCTCTACTGGTGCAGAAGGTGCTGCAGTCTTTCCTACTTGGATTTAAATGGAAGGTCAGTTGTTAGAAACAGTTTAACTTTATAGAGGATGTCCACTGAGGGCCAACCCAACAAAATGAATCGCTCTGAAACACAGCGTGTATCTCTGTGTGTTTTCTTACACCTATTTTTCATCTGCAGTCTTTCCTAACTGGATCTGCTGAAGTTCCTTGGTTGTGAATCTGGTTGAAATCCATTTAAGCATTTGTTGAGCAGGCAGTGCTTGGCCTGAGTTCACTCACCTGCCTACTGCTGGTCTGGTTCGGCTGACGTTTCAGGGATGTTCAGTCTTACAAGTGCTTTGTTTCTATTCCACTTCCCTCCTTCATGCCAAACATGAGAGTAGAAAGCTGATTTAGTTTGATTTAATGTTTTTTAATCCCTGGTTAGTGAAGAAGGGCAAAATCTGCTTTAGAGTTAAGGCTACTCTGAATCCTACACTACTGCAACAGTGTGAGGCAGCTAGACTTTACAGCTTGTCCTACATCTTCTCCTGCCAATTCTGTTATTTTGCAAGCATTCATGTTGTTTTATAAATGCTAAAGTGGAAGGCAACAACCCCGATTGCAATTTCTTTCTTCTTTATCCTTTCTGTATATGCTGGCAACATGGACAGTCTCACAAACTGTAGATAAGAAAGACTTAATTTACAGGGTAAGCTTTGTATTGATTTAACTCAGGTCTCCAGCACTGCTGAGGACTTGACAGGTAGAAAGCTAAATTTTGATCCTGGTGGAAGTGATAAATCATTGGGCCAGATCAGAAGAAAAGTGAACTTGAAGCAGGAAGGATGGCTGTGAGGGTCTAGAGTTTACATTATCTGCTGTGAGGGTTCTCCTTGGGAAGGAGAGTGTTCACAACATGGCCATTCACCTGAGATTATTTACATCACATACCAGTGGAATGGACTGGAGACTCCATGCAATTGTTCAGCTTCCTGTGGATGATACATTATTAGCAGTATGTCTCTGGGAAACACTATTCCCTCTTTCTCTGTTTGTCCAAACATCATGAATTCAGTTTTACTCTGAATAGAAAGTGCTACTACTGAACAGAGAAATTAATTCAATGTACATGTGGGTGATGATGAGACAGGTGTGCTACCTTGGAGGATGTCACCTACAAAGGATCCCTACAGCAGTGGTACTCAAGGCAATGAAGCAGAGGCAAAGAAAAGAACCTTGCCTGGACAACTGAAGGTGGTTAAACTGAAGGTGGCTTCATTTTCTTGGTTTATGCCAGTGTTTGGCTGTTTCTTGGGATGTCAGCCCCAGCCCTTCCACTGCCCTTGCAGCATCAGCAGCAGTCATGACATTCTGAGGCTTCTGTTTCAGCACTCTGGACTCACTCTTCATTCTCTGCCTCTCCTCATGCTACCGAAGCAGCAGCTTGGTCTGGGCTCTTGTTCGCTTTCTTCAGGAGGCAAAATACTGATTGTCCTTATCTGTCAAGGAGACCTAGGCCAGGCTGGAGATAGCTGTAAACTCAATCCACGAGAGCAAGATTTCTGTTAGTGTGAAAGGCATCTTAAGGATGAGAGCATAGGACATGAAATCTAAGATGGCCAGGGGATGAGCTCCGTGGAGTTCCTGTCACAACCTTGAATGACAGGACTGTATGTCTAGGTAATATCCGTTATTAATACACATTTCTCTGTCTCCTACCGTTTTCCAGGGGACATAGAGGACATTTTCCTTTGTTATACAGTTTCTCCTAAGGAAAATGAAATACATTGCAGGCTGAGTTCTGTGACAAATGGTTTCTGGTCTATTTAGGCACCTCTGCCCTCAATTCATTATTGTTCTTGTTCATGCTGGATCAAAGAAACTGTACCTTTTCATTCTGTCTTTGAAGAGGACTACTTTAGGTCACTTGGTATTTTTGATGTCATATCCCAGGATTAATATGTGGAATCAGATTTTCTTCATTATAAACTGGTTTTAAAATCTAAGTCTCTTCAAAATAACATTGGTAAACTACTTCTTGTTCAGCTTCCAGGTATTCCATTGGCTGCATGTCAGAAAAGTCCAGAAATTAACAGGTCTGGGATCCTTGAAGGGCATGAAGTCCTTGGCAAGCAGACCAGCTTCTTGTAGTTATTATTATAATATCTTCCTTTTATATACTTGTTAGCACTTAAAATTTTATGTTGTGTCAGAAAGGCTGTGTTGTCATTTCAACCTTCTGGAAACCAGACTGAGATTGAATTGGAAATTGCACTCTCTTTTCCCTCACAGCCTCTCACATAATTTTTTTTTTTTCCCATATATGAGCAATTATTCCAGAAGAAAAACTTCTGTTTTCAAACACAGAGCTTTGACTTGACCATTTTGAAGCTGGTCACCTATTGCAACAACAATGAAAAATAACTTTACCTGCTCTTTACAGAACAAGAAATTGCTTCATTTTCTCTCTGTTTCCCTCTTTGTTTTCTTTTGTCTAGTTTGAAGAAAACATTCTGGATGCTTGCCTGTTCCTGATGGACAAAGCAGAACTGGAGCTCTCTGGGCGTGGAAACCCAATCAAAATCTGCCGTGTTGCCTCTGCAGTGGTATGTAATGAATGGCTAAGATGTGTCAAAAGTGGAGCATAAATCAAAGCCAGGCTGATTTAGCTGGCCCTCATGCCCTGATATGCCACTCCAACAGGTGCCAAATCAGTTGTCCCAGTGGCAGGACAAGGGGTGACAGGCACTGACTACAATCTGGGAGATTCTGTCTGCACATGAGATAAAACTTTGGTGCGAGAGCACCAGAGCACTGGAGCAGGCTGCCCAGAGAAGTTGTGGAGTCTCCCTCTCTGGAGAGATTCCAAACCCATCTGGACATTGTGATCATGGGCAACCTGCTGTGGTTTACTGCATTTTAGCATCTAGTTGGACTAGATGATCTCCACAGGTCCTTTCCGAACTCTGCCATGCTGAGATTCTGTGATTTTGTAATTATCCATTTTGACCTTTGAGGTCTGGCATCTTACTTTGCTCCCCTAAAGTTAAAACTCTTATTTCAGCTCATTTCCTTTTCCTACAGCAGAGGCAGGGTATTCCAACTTGGGAGTAGGGAGCAGGTAGCCAGGACACACCAGCCTGAGGACAAGGCAGGTCCAGGTGCCGCAGGGAAATCTCTCCAAATGGATCTGTATGGAACTGCATGGACCAAATGGACCTGCATGTGCTTTCTGGTCACTCTAAGTCTTTCCTAGACAGTGTGTCCAGTGCCAATATCTACTGGGCAGAAAGAACTCAGCCAATCACAATCCCAGACTCCAGCCTGGGCTTTCCCATGAGTGAGTACATGTGTGGGAGTGGGAGGAAAGGGCCTTTTGCCTTCCTCCATTCAAGACCCCAGAGGGGGAGAAAGCAATATTGCACCTTTGTCTTCTCCCATTCAAACTTCCACTGACAGAGGTGGGGAAGGGAGTTTGGAGCACTCCACCACAGACTGTTCAAAAAACATGGTTGCTGGAGACAGATGAGCTTTTAACCCACACCTTACACCATTTATCCAGGCTTTGAGTGAATGAGCTCTTTGTCTTAGTTGAGATTGAAAAGGAATTTCCAGTCTCTCAGTCCCACATTCTGAATCTTGCATAGCATCACATTAAATAGAATATCTTCAGCAGGAAATATTGAGAACACCTCCACTTGTCTTTAAACATTTTGGTTAATTCTTTCACCTCAGACATTAGAAATGAGACAGAAGTAAGAACTGAATGTGGTTCCCTCATCACTGGGACGATGGATGTCCAGGGACCACGGAAGCCCTAAGAGCTGAAGAGCACAAAGTTTATAGACCCAAAAAGGGCTTGGATTTTACTTACATTTTGAGTCACTTGATGATTTTAAAGAGGTGAAGTTTGCTATTGGAAATCCAGAGGTCAGTGGACTTTAGATCAAATCTTCAGGATTAGGCCATAGCTGAGTGGGAATTCTGTACTTCCGAATCTGGACCTCAGTAAGAAGTGGCCAAGAGGTGCTGAAGCACCACCTGTGTTCTTTACCCTCATCCTTGCTCAAGGTAGAGCTGAACTCATCTGAAGAGATATCCCTGTGCCAGGATTTTTCTGAGGCTTCCTGAAGTTGCAGAGCAAGTAGAGTCAGGCTTCTCTTCCTCTCTTTACAGCCAGAGGAGAATCTGAAGATCAACACCCTGCCCTGTCCTTGAGCTGCCTCTTTTCTCAGCTTGTCTCCCACAATAGCAAGATGGGCACAGCCCCTTAACCCTTTGGTTATGACTCTGAAGACTTATCTTTATTCAGTCACTGGTTCACAGGAAGTCGATTTTCTAATTACAAACCAGTAGTTAATCCAACCAAGAGCTTTTAAATGAGAATTGTGATTTATTTGGCTGGTGTGTCGCTGTTCCTCATTAGCATAATTAAAAGGTACAGAGCAAATGAGCTTTTTTGCACAGCCTCAACTGGTTTGTTTCAACTTGCAGCCGGGAGATGTATTGCTCATTAATGCCCATCAGTATAGCCATTAGTCAGCAAAACTCCTCTCTTTGTAGTATCTTACCAGGGGAAAACCTGCACAGCAAATTCCTCCTTATTTTCATGTGTGCTGGACCAAATAAATTAGTTTTTACTTTAAAAACAGCATGGACAGGTTCCTCTCCAACCCACTGTAAATTAGGAGTGGTTTTATTAGAACCCCTGGGCTGATACAGACAGAAAATTAGATGATGTTAGGAAAGAATCCAGCTTATTGGTGTAGAACTGACCCTGTTTATTAAGAATACATAGCAATAGGAAAATTTAATGCTGATAAAACTCACTGAATTTGCAACATGGATACTCCATGTGATGATATAATTTCACCATTATTTTTGTTTGACCTTCCTTCAAAATTATTTAGTGATGGAGAATCCATGGCCCTTAACAAGACTGTCCTGTACATTTCCTGTCTTCATAATTCATAGCATCATTAAGGTTGGAAAAGGCCTCCGAGATCATCAAGTCCAACCCTTAACATAGCACTGCCAATTACACCACTAAACCATGTCCCTAAATTTGGCCATGTTCAGTCTCTCCCACCTTATCTTTGTCTACTGAGTTAAAGAACTCTTCATTACCTGGTCTCTGACATCCTTAATGTTCATTTTCTTTGTCTTTAGATCAACTCCAGGGATGATAATGGTGTGATTGCTGGATCCTGGGACAATACCTACACTTATGGCGTTGCACCTTCAGCCTGGACAGGAAGCGTAGACATTCTCTTGGAGTATTACAGCTCTAAGCAACCCGTAAGATATGGCCAGTGCTGGGTCTTTGCTGGTGTCTTCAACACATGTAGGTATCAGCAGGGAAAGCTCCACTTTGCTCTGCATTTCTTACGTAACAGAAACAGCTTTTAGGAGAAACCAACTAAAATACTCCTCAGTTCCGTGGCGTTCAGGAGTAAACAGTAGAGATGCTTAAAAACACGTGGCTAAAATAGATGCTCTTTAAATAAACCTTTCACATCTCCTTCAGTTTTCCACACAAATGTGTTAACTATTTATGTACTCTGACTCACAAGGGTAAATTTGGGAGAGGGAACATTTAACTTTTGGTACAGTCCATATTTCTGTTACGAAATCTTAGCTAAACAGGAGGCTTGGTATCTAGACATGAAATATGAAGTTATTACCGCATGTAGGAGATGTAGAATCACAGACTCATAGAATTGTTTTTGGTTGCAAGAGACCTGTAAGATCAAGTCCAACAATGAACACTTGCAGGTCGATGCTCAACCATGTCACTTAGAACCACATCTACATGACTTTTAAAGGCCTCCAGGGACAGGAACTCCAGCACTGCCCTGAGCTTGACATCTCTTTCAGTGAAGAAATTTTTCCCAATGTCCAACCTAAATCTCTGCTAGAGCAACTTAAGGATATTTCCTCTTGTCCTATTGCTTCTTACTTAGCAGCAGACCCTATAGCTGGAAACATTCCAGGTCAGATTGGAAGCATCTTTGAGCAACCTGATCTAGTTGAGTATGTCCCTGATCACTGCAAGGGGTTGGACTATATGACTTTTAAAGGTCTCTTCCAACTTCAATCTTTTTATGAGTCTATGGTTCTGTGATCCGAAGAATCTGAGAGATATTTACTTTGCATGGTCTGTACTTGGTGGTCCTCTACCTCTGCACAGCACACTGTCTGAAAATGCTCTTGCATGTTTCCTGTAGATGCAATTCCTCACGGTGGCTTTCAGAGGCCACTTTGTCTTCTCTGTCCTTTGCCTTATCTAGATTTCTCTAAATCACAGACACACACACCAGTTCTCCCACCTTCCCCTCACACTGGCCCTGAATCACCACTACGCAGTCTTTTGCCTGCAGGCCACTGTGAAAGTGGAGCAACACATCAGAGGAGTATTTATCCAGAGCAAAAGTAGGCTTGGTTTGCTGACTAAGTCACATCAGAGACCTGGCTCTTCTTACTACTGCAAAGACTGCTGAAATATAAACTTTTTTGAGCATTTTGAAATTAAAATGTTTTCCAGTGGCTCGGATGGTAACAGAACCACAGAATGGTAGAGATTGAAAGACACCTCTGCTTGTGTCAAGAGATTGAAAGTCCAAACCTCTGCTAAAGCAGGGTCATTCAGGGCAGGCTGCCCAGGACCACAATGTCCGGACAGGTCTGAAATCTCTCCAGACAAGGAGACCACAACCTCTCTGGGCTGCCTGCTTCAGGGCTCCAGCACCCTCACAAGAAATATTTTTTTCCTTATCTTTAGATGGAACTTCTTATATTCCAGTTTGTTCCCTTTGCCTTTTGTCCTGTCACTGGGGACCATTGAGAATANGCACCACTGAACAAGAGTCTGGCCCCATCCGCTTGACCCCCAAAGGTCCTGTAGCTGTTGCTAAGCATTGATAAGATCCCCTCTCAGTCTGCCCTTCTCCAGGCTAAACAACCCCAGGTGTCTCAGCCTCTGCTCCTCAGAGAGATGCTCCAGTCCCTGCAGCATCTTGGTAGCCTCCACTAGTCTCTCTTCAGTACTTCCCTGTCTCTCCTGAACAAGGGAGCCCAGAACTGGACACAATAATCCAGATGTGGCCTTACTAAGGCAGAGTAGAGGAGTAGAAGAGCCTACCTCGACCTGCAGGCCACACTCTTCTGTGCACCCTAGGGGACCAATGGGCTTCTTGGTAATAAGAGTGTGCTGCTGGCTGCTGCATTGAGAGGACAACAAAGGTCTGAATGGCTGATTTTGAGTCTTCCTTAGGTGCCAGTGTTGTATCACTGTGACTAGCCCAGCTTTCCAAGGTTACTCTATTGTATGCTCAGGATAGTTACCCCTTAAAAATGCTAAAACATTCTGGAAAATGGTCATTAATCTTGAAATTGTCAGACAAATTATTTTCAATGAGCCCTGATGGCTCATGCGCTGGAAGCCTGGGAGGGCACTTGAATTAGGTTTAATCAATAGGTACATATGGTATTGGATGCATCCAAGTAATTTGTCATCCAGGAACTTGAAATGAATGCGCGGCGTTACAATTTATTGGAAGTCACAGTAGTGACACTAATGAATACACAAACCCCAACAATGGCAGCAAGTGCTGTTCCACATTGCAGCACCAGAACTATTTTTACATAAGATTTCCAATAAATATGTTCTCCTTGTCCAAAAAAAAACCCCACCAAACCCAAGCTCTTGCTTTTCTGCAGACCTACCTCGACTTCTAAATTGGAAAAAACAGGGATATATTTTATTTTTTAGCTGAGAGGCAAAATATTTCATCTGGAGAAGCTGAGGTGATGTCTCTGCAACCCAACTCCTCCCCTTGGCACTGTGCTCCATGGCTGTTTATCAGCCAAGATGCACCACAAACACAGAAGCCTAATGATGCTACACTTCAGACAGAGCTGTGGCATTTCCACATGCCTAAATTTACCACTCGTCAAACGGGAGTAAGAGCCATCAACACCTCATTGTGAGATTTAGGATTTTTGTTCTCCTCTTTAGACTCTTCATGGGAAGGAAGTATTGACTCCTAAATTCTGTTACTTAGCACTCAGTACAAGTGATGTAATGCATTTTGCTCAGAATCTCTAACTCTTGACAATTCACTTGCAAATAATACCATTTTCCCCCTTTGTTAGCACTAATTTTCTGCTTCATTCTCCGTGTTCCCCAGATGCCTTCTGACAACAGATGTCCAACAGCAAAACTCCAAGTGGACCAAAAGGAGATATTTTCTATTAATTCTTTTTTCATTGTCAAACAATGCTCCTGGGTTCCTGTTAATAGGAGACCTAATATATTTTGCACTTCTTGCCAGCTCAGACTTAATTTTCTTTGTACTACATTTGGTCATGCAGTTGACCCACTGCATTCAGATTTGCTCTGAAAAGCTACAGCATGGTCACTCTTCAAGACTATTCTAAAACTATTGGCATTTCTGCTGCTTAGGTTGCAATCTTTGTACAGTTACAGATCTTGAAGCTCGTAATTCTGTGACCAAATAAAATATTTAACATAATCTATACAAGAAGGAGGAATTATTTCTCTGACTAAGTTTTCTCATTTTCTTCTAGTTATTAATACTTTCTCTTCTCTCATCCTGTCACCCATGAACACAGTTTTTCTATTTGTCCTTCTCAACCCACTCCTCTCCTTGCCACAGTTCTGAGGTGCTTGGGGATACCTGCAAGGCTTGTGACCACCTATGCTTCTGCTCATGATAACAATGCAAATTTGCAACTGGACTTCTTTCTGGATGATGAAGGGAAAGTGGACACCAAACTTACAAAGGACTCAGTCTGGTGAGTTGTCTTAGCAAGTGCTATCAATGTGTTAACTGTACAAGCACTAGAGACGTGACAGCAATATCTGTGGTTTATTTATTTCTCTATGCACTAAAGAACACTGCCAACTCAGTAAAAGAGGATGAACAGATTGTTAGTAGACTGACTTATATGAAGCACTGTCTTGGGTCTGGCTGAGATGGAGTTAGTTCTCCCCATAGCATCTTTTGTAGTGATAGCAGGAAGGATGTTGATAACACAACAGTGTTTTGGCTACTGCTGTGCTTTGCCAACATGCCCACACAATAGTAGGCTGAGGGGTGGCAAGATCTCAGGGGGGGTCACAGCCAGGCCAGGTGACCCAAACTGACCAAAAGAGTGTTCCATGCCATATGGTGTCACCTCAGATGTAAAAGCTAAGGGAAAGAAGGAAGTGTGGGCATTTGTTGATGGCATCTGTCCTCCAGAGCAACCACTACAAAATATTGAAGCCCTGCTTCCTGAGAAGCAGCTGGGCATTGTCTGCTAACAGGAGGTAGAGAATAATGGTTTTGTTTGCCTTTGCTTCCATGCTCTTTGCATGGCCTTTGCTCTTGCTTTGTTAAACTGCTCTTATCTTGACCCATGGGCCTCTTGTTATATTTTCTCTCTCCCCTGTCTATCTAAGAAGGGGAATGGTAGAGTGGCATGCGGTCCCCAGCTAGGGCCAAACTAC
>VWYK01083930.1:0-12443 GCA_013399775.1 Semnornis frantzii | reverse complement strand
TCAGAACATCTGTTCAGGAAGCTTCCATAAAATTCAGGACCTTGAAAGAAATCTGCTAATAGACATTTTTGCCCCTGTAGATATATTTGAGCCAATGTTCAGGTTTCTATGTAATAATTTCTGTAACAACCAGAGCCTTCAGCTTTTTGAACAAGTAGATTGAAACTACAGTGAAGTTTGGCAAAAATTCCACTCTAATTCACGGCCTGTGGAAACGTTGTGATGGTCAGAGCAGATTATTGGTACTTCCCAACAGAAGTTTTTTGGTATACTGAGCATGCTAGAGAGGAGGTATGAAAGACACATAAAGTCTACTTCGGCAACAAAATTTTAGAAGCTGAGAGTTCTTTCAATTCAATACTTAAAAAGAACATTTTATACAGCATCCCCAATTTCAACTTTGACACTTTATCCTCCCTACTGTTACGAGGAAAGAATGCCTACTATCTAGCAAAGGTTGCTCTCCCATAGCCATGTTTTCTACTAAGGTTGAGTTTGTGTCTTCTCCTCTTCTTTGTGATGTGTAAAAATATGCAAATATTTTAATATCTTTTTTTTAAAAAGAGAGCATGTGTCTGCATGTATCTATAACTATGTATAGGAAGCTTTGATTTATTGCTTTTTCAGAATTCTGAGGAAGTTTATCTCATGGAATCATACAATCAAAGAATGGTTTGGCTTGGAGCAGACCTTTAAAGGCCATCTTACTCACCCCTTCTGCAGTAAGCAGGGACATCTGCAACTAGATCAGGTTGCTCAGAGCCCCATCCAAACTGACCTGTGATGTTTCTAGGCACCTACCACCTCTCTGGGCAACCTGGACCAGAGTCTCACCGCTCTCAGTGTAAAAAATTTTCCTCCTCATACCTAGACTGAATGTCCTCTCTTTTAGTCACCCTTCATCCTGCCACAACAGACTCTGTTATGAAGTCTTTTCCCATTTTTCTCATCTGCCCCTTAAAGTATTAAGACTTTAATAATTAAACCCCTTGAAGACTGCAATAAGGTCTCCCTGGAGCCTTCCTTTCTCCAGNNNNCGAGGGGATAAGGACCTTATGTACCAAAGGCTGGGCTGAGATTCAGAGTTCTCAACTCTTAACAGGGCATCCAAATAAATTGTCTCATTTTCCAAAGTGCTGAACCTTCATCTTCTTTGAATGATGTCATTTGGGTTNGAGCCTTCCTTTCTCCAGGCTGAAACCCCAATTTTCTCAGCCTGTCCACAAGCAGAGCGGTTCCACACTTGGATCATTTTTGTGCTGTTCTCTAAATCTACTCCAACAGGTCCAAAGGTTGTATACCAAGGGGGATTTTATTATTATAATCTCGTGGAGCTTTGCCCTTTCTTTGTCTTGCAGACCCAAGGTGAGATGGTAGTTGGTAAACAAATGTCTGTGACTGTGGAATTCACCAATCCTCTGACACAAACCCTGGAGAATGTCACACTTCGCCTTGAGGGGCCTGGTGTGCTGAGAACAACGAAGAAGCAATTCAGGTAGGGAAGAAAGCACAACTAGTTGGGAGTTCAGCCCCTGCTTGTTCATAAGGAAGAAGCTCAGGGGAGACACTTAACTAATGCTGTGCTGTGTAATTCAATTTGAACACTCCTGCCTTACGTTAACACTCAATACACAGGGGAGCTATAGGTCTCAATAGTCAGAAGTCAAGCTGTCCAAAGAGCCTGTGAGAGCATTTCATCTGCTCAGTACGAGTACTGGAGGAAGAGTTAGTGGTTGTGGGTAGTTGCTAATGTAACCTGAGTTTGCTTTTTCACTGTATTATGTTATTTTTAGTGCTTGACAATAGCACCTACAAGTTGCTATCACAGAAAGGAAGATTTATCCTATGCATGAAATGTTTACTGTCATTCACACAGTACGCACAGCTCAGATCCTCTGCTGCTTTTCAAACAGGGCTTTGCTTCACTTGTGTTAGTTGTGATTATACAAGATGTTCAGGTATTTCAGATGATCTCTGCAAGCTCGTGTCAAGGCATAAAGGTGTTGGATGCAACATAGTTGTCAAGCGTTAGTGCTGGGCTGGCCACTAGGTGACCAGCAGAGGTTCTCTGTGAACCCCACTCCCTGCCCAAAGGGAAGAGAAAGGGAATAAGGGAGAGAGACTGATGGGTCAGGAAAGAAAATGAAACCAGCTTGAAAGGAAATAACAATAAAACAAGATATAAACAGACTAATATCCAACCCAACCACTGATGCTGAGGGTCAGGCCCTTGGAAAGTCCCAGATAGGACTCAGTCGCAGATGAGAACTGGATTAAGGAGCTGGACTTTGGAAGGTGGCTTCAGGAATACACTGGTTGGGACAGAAGGCAGAATAGGCAGAGTTCTCGGACCCCAGCTGTTGAAGAAGAGGCTTGAACCTGGTGATCCCTCAGCTTTATCTTGAAAATTATGACGTCCATGGACTGGAATCCCTTGTTGGTCAGTTTAAGGTCACCTGTTCTGTCTGCTCCTCCCTGTACATACCACCTCTGATTTCTTTCACCCCAAGGTGGGAAACAAGATTTAGCAGTGCCCATGGCCTGCACAGGAGCAAGTCTAAGCAACAGCCTTTCTGCATGCCAGCCCTTGGCAGTAACTCCAACCATCAGCTAGAAGCAAGCAACTGTCCGTGAAAACATTCAGAGCGTTGATCACCGAGGAGAGACTGAGCTGGGAAGTCAAATAACTGAACAGAATTGATTATAGTCATCTCAGATCAAGACACACATTCATGTTCCTCTGATCTGCACCTCATCCTGACACTGTGGTGCAGTGGAGCCACATGCAAAGGAAGTTTTTCTCCTAAAGCCTCTTTCCTTTTGAGTTCAGTTTTATAAGCTCTGCATTAGCCACTTCCAAGATATATAACTGAACTCCTTGGAAAATTTCTGCAGCTGTCTTGGGCAGCCAAAGCAATGCCATCTATCAGTACCTGTGCTGATGGTCCCCAGGAGTGTGCAGAAGGAGTTTGAAAAATTGCCTGTGCTTCAGCAGCTGCATAAACTGTCAGCATTATCTGCAGCTCAGAGAGCAAGTCTGAGCCCAACTGCACCTGGGCCAGGAATAAAAAGATCAAACCCAGTCTCCAGAGTGGAGCTGGGTAGAAAAATTACTGTGAATGAGTATCACACTACACTTGCTGTTTGCAAGTGTTATGTCACAGGTGCTGCTGAACGTGACTCAGCATGCTCCACATGAGCTACACAGCTTGCAGCACCAAGCCTGCATTGCTGCCCAGCCCTGCCAGCATCCCCCAGTATTCTCTGTCCTTCCTGAGCCAAAAGCTGCTCTTGCATCCAAGGATGTAGGAGCTGTCAGGTGCATCAAAGGCATGGGAGCTAGGGAGAAAAATGACTCATGTAACATTTTCTTTCAAGTCACCATGTTTTCAGGAGTGCCCTTGGAACTGTTTAAAATGGAAATGGATCAGCTTACTCATATCAAGCTTTAACTCCTCTGAGATGAGGGAGGGCTGCAGGTTACACATACACAGAGGACAGAGCAAGGGGCAGTTGTAGTTTATTTAAATAATAATTGCATTTGCCTTCATGCATTCAGAGTGATAAATAGCTCTGGCATGGTGATGGCTCAGCATATTGCACAGAACCATTCATCACTGAATTATTTCCTGGGAAAATCAGATAAAGGTGGCTTTACTCCATTTACAGAGAGAGTCAAACCTATTCTATGTTCTCCTCACCCTTGCACTGCTTCCCTGTTCATCAAGGACTGTTACATATAGGATGTGGCTTTTGCAGTTCTTGGTGAGGATGAGACTTTTGACCTCACTGTATTTTGAATGGAGTTATTTCTGTATCATTCACAAAACATGTTTGGGTAAGCCAACTTACACCACATTCTGGGAATGTAGTGGGGCTTCAGCCTTCACTATCCATAAAGACTATCTCTGCTTCAAAGGAGATTTGAGTGAGGTGAGGGTCAGCCTCTTCTTCCAGGCAACAAGCAACAGGGTAAGAAACAGTCTCAGGTTGTGTCAGGGGAGGTTTAAGTTGGACATTAGGAAAGACACTGAAAGAGTTGTTAAGCCCTGTAAGGGGCTGCCCAGTAAAGTCTTCAAAAGCATGTATATGTGATGCTGAGTGACATGGTTTAGCAGTGGGCTTGGCAGTGTTAGGTTATGTTAACAACTGGGCTTGCTTTTGATGGTCTTTTCCAATCTTAAATATTGTATGATTATGTGATTATAGATATAAGGATGTTAATATAGAGAGATATTAGCCTTACACAGATGAGGAGCACAACTCATGGGAAAAACCTTGGGCAGCAGAAATTCCTACGTGAGGCATAATCTTTGCATGATAAATGAGAATCCACTGGGGAGTGATGGCATGTTGTAAAAGGGTTTTAGTCAAGCATACATTCACGTTAGCAGGTAAATCACTTCAGGTGTTTCTACAAGTCAAAGCTCAGCTGCTGTTAGCATTTGTAGACAAGTTGATTTAGAAGTAGGACAGCAGAGAAACAGGAAAAGCTGAGTTTGGTTTCCCAGCACAGATGTTGCCTTCCTGCACACACATTTATATACTATAAATCAGAGATGGTAGCACAGCAAAGATGTGGTCTAGAAATCTTCATCCTTAGAGAATTTGTCTCCCAAGTGCTCAAGAAAGTGAACCAAATTTTGCTGCATAGGAAACTTCTGTAATCTCTTCTTCACTCTTCACACAGATAATCCTGTAATTTCAAAAGGTATGGAAATGTGTGAAGCAATCACAGTCACTGCCTATGGAGCCTCCTTTGGAGAGATTCCAAACACATCTGGACTTTGTGATCCTGGGCAACCTGCTCTGGGTGACCCTGCTTTAGCAAGAGTGTTGGAATAGATGATCTCCAGAGGTCACTTCCAATCCCCTCGTTCTGTGATGCTGTGAAAAAATCATAGGACATTTATGAGAATGAGCCAAACACAAAAAACTTGAGATGCACACCTGCAGTTTCTCCAGTTGTGGGCCAGTTTGAAAGCACTGGCTGACTAACCTTTCTCTTTTCCTTACAGGCAAATCCCAGCCAACTCTACCTTGATCTGGGAAGTAAAATGCATGCCCAAACAACCAGGGTTGCGGAAGCTTATTGCAAGCTTGAATTGTGATGCTTTGAGGCATGTGTATGGTGAGCTGAATGTCCAGATTCAAAAACCATGAAGCAAGATGATGCCTTCATCTCTCATTTAGCTCTATTTCAAAATGTCACAGGGCAGGAGGGAGAAAGAAGTAGAAGTCTGCATATTTAAAGTTTGGTCATGGTTGTACCGAACAAAATTTGATTAACTAATTGGTAAGACTGGGAGAGAATGAAGAAGCACCTAAATATTGAAGGATTTTAAATGTGACACAGGTAATTAGAGGCAATTCTAGGCCACGTTATTCCTATATTTCACTTTTTTTTTTTTTTTGTGATATATTGCTTTAGTGCAGCAAATGAATCTGAAAAGCTCCATTCGCCGAAGTAGTCTGAACTTTAATTTTAATTAAGGTCTGATATTTCACTGAAGGAAAAAAAATATATATCCACCACCAAAAACTCAGTTATAAATCACTATTCTGTGATTCCACAATATAAACCTGCTCATCACTTCAGGCTTTTTATAACTCCAGTGTACTAAGAATTAAGTAAAGCATGTTTTACTGCTGACTGCACTTGTGTCTTTTATTCTGTATTTGGATCAATCTATTCCATCTAGCAGCACTGTAGAGACCACTTGCTGTGCAGGGGAGACCTCACTCTCTACAACTCCCTGAAAGGAAATTGAATCAAGGTGGGAGTTGGTCTCTTCTCCCAAGAAACAAGCAATAGGATAAAAGGAAACAGCATTAGGTTGCACCAGGGGAGGTTTAGGTTAGACATTAGAAATAATTTCTACCCCAGAAGGCTTGTCAATTCCTGAAACAGGTTCCCCAGGGCAGTGGTGGAGTCCCCATCCCTGGAAGGATTGAAGAGTTGTATAGATGTGGTGCTGGGGGACATTGGTGGTGACCTGGCAGTGCTGGTTTAACAGCTGGACTTGATCTTAAAGATCTCTTCCAAAACGAGTCTGTGATTCTTGTAAAACTTTGTGATCTTGAAGGCCTTTTCCAACCAAAATGATTCTATGATTTTCTGATTCTATCATTCTATAATGTGTCAGAGCTCATTAAGAGGCCCACGTGCTCCTAATGAAGCCTTACTTAATCTGAAGTGTTTCTCTCAGCTAAGTATTTTAAGGCATTCTACTAATAGTAGTGAAGCTGAGTAGTTAACCAGGAGGCAGAAGGTTATAGTTTATAGGGGGATATATTGAAGCAAAGAGAAGTGATAACCAGGAACAGAGGCAGAGTTTTCAATAGTTTTTGACATCGCCACACTCCTGTTCTAGGAAGAGTTACTCACACGCAAAGAGAATGAGATTTAAAGGTCCTTTCCAACCCAAAATATTTTGATTCTATAACTACTCACACTACTGCTGCTCACTCCTGTGTAAGACACAAACAGGCTCTACTCTGTAAGCAACAGCCAAAATCCACCTTTAGAAGTAATGCAATGCATTTCTGATAGTCCATCTTAAAGAGAAAAATAAATAAATCTCATCTCCTACAGGTCTGGTATCCTGTCAGCAGGAAGTCCTGCTGCCCTCCACAGAGTGGCAGTGATCTGGTTTGATCACTGGAAGTATCTTTACGCTAATCGAGCTGTAGCTGCGCTTTGTGATTGCACTGAGATGCATGTTTGGGGAATTTGTCTGCTTGTATACCAGATCCAAATCCCCTTTGCAGCTGTAAAAGTTTGCTCTGCTGATTGCTTAGAAGTTTGTTGAGTTTGTTGTCCTCTAGAAAGCAAACAACTTGAGCTAATTTAGGGAACTGTTAAAAAGATGATGGTGCAAAGCCTCTGCTGCCTAAACAGTTTAGTTTATAGGAAGACATTTTCCTCTACTAAGACTGGCTATTATAAACCCCACTGCAACACACTAGTGAATTATTTTCTGCCTTTCAACATAAGGTAGCCACAGTTTTTGCATTATAAAACAATACTTTGTGCTCCAATCAGCTAGCTCTGCAAGTGTTTTTCCCTAATAGACCTGACTCCCAAAGCTCTGTTGGCCTCATCAGCATTACTGTTTTTGCATTCAAAGACACTTAGCACTGGGGAAGTGCCAACCTCTACCTTCAAATTAACTTACATCCAAATGAGGTTACAGCTGAAGGTGTGAACTTAGGCAAATGGGAAAAGTCATTATTTTAAGGAAAAGGGGTGGAAAGCAGACTTCAGGATGTGGGTGGCCAGGAATATAAGAAATTAAATATTAAGTATCTTAGTGATATCTTGCTAATGAAGCTGTGTAGCACCATGATGTTCTTTTAAGAGATGGTGGTTTGGTTTTCTTTCCCTGGGAAACAGCATTTTGCTAGCTGGACTCCCAGAAACCCACAGAGTAGTGGTCCAGGTGAAGACACTGCATTCATCTTTGCAGTACTTTGACTCCTTCCTAGTGAAACAAAGATATGAGCACCTTCTCTCTCCATCATCCACATCCACCGCTTTCCACAGCGCCTTCCAGCCCTGCTTTGCCTCCTCATTGTGGATGTGAGGCCACTCCAGTCTATGCCATGAGCTTGGCTGATCATTCTTCCTCTTTCTCTGCAGCATTGCAGAGGTCCCTGTCCAATCTCTCCATGCGGCCACAGGGTGCACTGGAATACCTTTTACATGAGAACCATCATCTGGGACGGAGAGCTTTTGGTCTGGTGCTCATTTGCTGGGCTGGTGAATGTAATATGCAAAACACTTGCCTGGGTTTTAAAGACCTCGTGATGGTTTGGGAGTTCCCTGCCCCCCTACACTTTGTAAAATGACCCAGACTAGACTCAGCCAGCTGGAAGACAGGGACTGAAGCTATATTTACAGCTTAGCAAAATATACAAACAGATATATAGAGATATATAGGGATATTTACAGAAATATACAAGTTAAAGGTAATACAGAACCACAACACCCCTCCCAGAAATCAGAGACGCCAGGAGGGGCTCCCAACCACCCTTCCACCTTCTCCCCACCCCTCTACCTTACCCCAAGGTTTGCCTTATGCAGAAGGTGAATTTGGAGGATCAACCAGGGAGGTTAGAAGGAAAGTGGTTAGTGAGGTTACTCGGCAGAGAGGAGAAGGCAAGAAACTAGAGAGCCCAAGACTCTCCAAGCCTGTGAGACTCTGTCTTACCTATGTTTTGTGTTCTTAGTCTTATACATCTCAGCAAGCCTATGAGTGAAGTAGACATCACCATCGTTTTCCTTTTGCAGCCTATAATATAATTTTCTGCGTTAAAATATTCCAATTATCCTCAGACCAGCACAGACCTACTTACATCTGAAAAATATTTTTTTAGAAAACAATTCTGCTTTACCTTCTCCCCTAAGCCAGACAATTCACTCACCTCCTGAGTTGTATAAATTGCTTCTCCTCATGCTTTCCTAACAATGGCAATGGTATTTTTCTAGGGAAAGTGCCTCTCTTCTTAAACATCCATCTTCTCTTACAACTTACTTCCCCATTGGGATCATAATTCTCTGCAATATCTTCATGGATTTCTTCTGGAAATGTTAATAAAACTTAGTTCTTCATAAACAGTGATCTGTAAATGTAAACTGTCAGGATTAAGAGGAAGAGACCAGTGATTTTTGCAAGTTCATGGAATCCTAGAACAGTTTGGGTTGGAAGGGACTTTCAAAGTCCATCTACACCTAGTCCAACCCCCTCCAGTGAGCAGAGACATCTTCAGTTAGATCCGGTTGCTCAGAACCCTGCCCAACATGACTCAGAATGTTTCCAGGGATGGGTACTTCAGTTCCCAAATTGAAATTGAGATGCTGCATGACAGATCGATTTTCCAGAACTTCTAAAAATAAGTTTTGCCCCCTAGTGGGCAAAAGTGGGTTGGGTTGGATGCACACAAGTGATCAAGATGAGCAATGCCTGCTACCAAGTAACCAGCACTGACTGGTCTATGGCCCTGAGTACGGAGCCTTGTGTCCAAAACAGCACGCTGGAAATATGTGTTGTGGTCACAAATGAGGCTTTGCCCCTGTTCCCTTCCCTTCTGGCATGACTACTGCAGGATTCTGAAAGCCTACCACCCCAACCTGCCTCCAGGCACACACACCTTCTTATCCCCTCATCCAAAAGGCTTTAATATTTCACTTTCACATGGTGAACCTGCCAGCAAGGTTCCCAAATAAATGTCTCATGTATGAGGAAAATTTATTTTTGTAACCTCCTTCTGCAGAACACAAGAGTTCTGGAAAAGGCTTGCTCATGGCCCCACAGCAAAGTCACCTGTGGTGGTTTGGGAATTACCCGATAAGGAATTCATCCAGACTAGATTCAGTCAGCAGGAAGCTAAGGAAGCTATATATTTACAGCTTAGCACAATTTAGAAGCATATATAAACACAAATATTTACAGTTATATATAATTTAAAAGTAATGCAGAAACACAAAAATCCCTCCTGATATAGTCAGACTGCCCAGGAGGCTCCCAGCCAACCTTCCCCCCACCTCTCCTTTCTTCCCCTCCCCTCAGAAATAACCAGATCAATCTCTGTATAGCTCACGTGATAAATCTGCAGAGATCTGAGATGAGATGTCAAAAGATGACAAGGAGGTTAGAAGAAAAAGGCTTGGATCAGGTTACATAGATCTATTGCAAAGGAAAAGAATGGCGAGATGCAACCAGACCCACACAGACCGACTGAGAGCAAGAACTGAGAACTCAGAAGTGTGTGAGAAGTGCCTTATCTGTGCTTTGACTATTTGTGTCTCTCAGCAGAAGAATGAGTGATATGAGTCACTGTTATTTTCTTCTCGCAGCCAAGGATTTAATTGCTCTCAGTAAAAAAATGCTCCAATTAACCTCAAACCAGCAATCACCAGACTGCAATCAGCAGCTGCATGCTCAAACCTTGTGAGCACCTTCGTCCAGCCTCAAGGCCAGGATGGGACCTGCCTGCTTGACAAGAGCCCTGCTGCTTTTGCAACCACAGAGCTGCAGAGCTTCTGGTAAACCAGTGGTCATATCTTAAAACAGTGAGTGGCCATAGACCACAAGAGATGAATTTTCAAACTGGTCCTGACTGTCAGCCCTGGGTTTCACGTCCTTCCATTAGACTACAAACATGCTGGATCAAGTTATTGCTTAATAGAGTGACCAGCCAGTACAGCCAAGGATGAGGTCTCTGAAGTCCATGCCTGGGCTCTCAGATTTTCAGGTTTTTGTTTTCATCTGGCTCTGACATGCTGAGATGGTCTTGCTTTCAGGAGCAGTGGTATCCTTCCCTCTGGGGAAAAGAAAGGCTGTGGGCATTGTACAGCAGAGTGACACCTTTGTGCTGTCTCCATTGCCTGGATTTAAGCTTGAGACTAGATATAAGAAAGAAATCCTTTACCATAAGGGTGGTGAGACACTGGAACAGGTTACCCAGAGAGGTTGTGGATACCCCCTCACTGGAAGGGTTCAAGGCCAGGTTGAATGAGTTCTTGAGCAACGTGATCTAATGGAAGATGTCCCTGCCCACGGCAGGAGGAGTAGAACTAAATGATTTTTGAAATCACCTCCAACCCTAACCATCCTATGTTCCTATGTTTGCATGATTCCATGAAAGTTGGTCTGTGTCTTGAGCTGTACAGGTGATGGTCAATTTTGACAGCCAGCCTGGAAACAAGCGAGAGAAGGTCCTCAGTCTTATGATCAGTGAGACCCTCAAAAGAAAGGTGGATGTCTGTGACCTTTTTGTAAAACCTGGACAGGGTGAAAGAAAGGGTAATACCAGAGCAGAGCTGTGAGACAGTCCTATAGATCAATTGAGTTATCTTCCATTTTTTCTTCAGGCAGAGATAACAGCAGCATAGATTGGGAAAGGAGAGTGGATTTAGAGTTGCAGGTCCGAGAAGCTTCTGGGAGAGCCTGAAAGTGAGCTGTTAAAGATCTCCTGGGTATGGAAGACATATGCTTCGTTGCTTGCTTTTGACCACCATAGGTGAATGGGTCTACTGACTGGACAGCCCAAGCGTGGGAACTGTACCCCTATGTGCCAAGCATCATACCTGTAGCACAGTGGCTTGGAAGCAGGTGTCTCGTGGGAGTGGATCCTTCGCAGACATGTTTTTGCTGGGCTGTTTTAATAAATCAAGAAAGAAAGCATATTCCGACCAGCAATTCCTTGTTATTATTTCAGCTAACTCTGAACCCCGTTACTATTTTGGCTCAGCCACCTGCTCACGAATCTTAGTTTGTTGCTAAGTGTCAAAATACCCTAAATCAAAGCTGGTGTCTCAGCTAGCAACCAAGCAGCAGTAACACCAACGAGTCTGCTACATGATTCACATGCAGCATCTCTGTGTCTGCTACTATGAGAAGAGCAACTACAGAGACTAAGAAGGTCTGCATGAGCATAAAAATCTATCAAAATTCTTTCACTTATTTTAAATCAAAAATACATATTCCAGGGATTTAGAACATTTTAGCATCATATCTCCCCTCCTGAATGACTGAAACTTTATATTCATATGATATAGGAAGTCCTAACTCAAATCAGTGTTTTTCATGGTGCAAAAACACTTTGTAGGACTTTTGTTTGTTTTTTACTAGAAGTGAATATTTTGACACAGGACAAAGGAAAGGTGCAGGTAATTTCTTAGTATTTGGCTCTGGAAGTGCAAAGATCAGCAAACCAGAATTTGGGTATGGGGATGTTTGGATTAAGGCAATATACTGTGTTGCTTCTGTGTAGTTTGGCTTTGGGTTTGCTCCACATTGCTGGAAAATGCTCATGCGTGCAAGAGGATGGGGCTCCAAACATCTAAATACTCATCAGCAGTGACTGAGAAACCAGAAGACATTAATTCATAGCAGAATCAGACAAAATCACAGACTGGTAGAGATCAGAAGGCACCTCTGGAAGTCACCTAGTCCAACCCCTCTGCTCAGACAGGGTCACCCACAGCAGGTTACCCAGGAACACAATGTCCAGATGGGTTTAGAAACCCTCCAGACAAGGAGACAGCACAACCTTTCAGAGCAGCCTACTCCAGTGCTCTGACACTCCCCAAATGAAGATTTTTTTCCTCATGTTCAGACGGAACCTCCTGAGTTCCAGTTTATATCCATTGCCCCTTGTCCTGTCACTGGGTACTACTGTAAAGTGATTAGGGTTAGAGTTAACAACACCAACTGTGAGGCTGATGCTCCCAAGTGCAATTCAAAGTCTGGGGTGACTGGGGGAAATCATTACATAAACTAGCCATGGTGGGTCAACATCCCTGAGAGATGAGCAGGGTGGCTGGCTTGGTTCATGGGGCATCAGCAGACTCTCAGCTGGGCTTCCTTTCCCTGGTGATGCCTGCTAACACACAGAGCAAGTGACAATATTTGGGGAGGGGAAGGGAGGAGAGGAGA
>VWYK01083929.1:0-13457 GCA_013399775.1 Semnornis frantzii | reverse complement strand
CCATGCTATGATTCTATGATAAAACCAAAAACTTTCAGTTTGCTTATATCTCTGAGAAAAGGCAGATGGGCAGTAGCCAGCCTGGTCTAGTGAGAGGTATCCCTGCCCATGGCACAGGGATCAGAACTAAATGATCTTTAAGATCCCTTCCAACTCAAACCTCTCTAAGATTCCCATATGTACATTTTCAGAGTTAATGTTAAAACTGTGATTCTGTTCTATGAAATCAAGTAAAGAATTTGACTTGAAAGTTTTCTTTCAGCATTCAGACTGGTGCAGAGAACCTTCAATTCTTAGGAATCTGAACAGGTTAAATGGGCTAGTTACTGCTTAAAAATAATTATCCTTTTTTTTTTTCCTTCTAAAAATAGTGTAGTTTTCCTCCTTTTGCTGTAAAAGTAATCAACCTAAATCCCAACGGAATCAATGGTATGGGTTTAACAGTGGCTCTCAAAGGAAACTGCAAACACATAACAATCAGAAGGAAAATACAGTTTGGGTTTTTTTGTCCTTCTTGGGTTTTTTAATTTTTTTTTTATATTCTCATAAAGTGCTTGAAAACTAACTAAATACTTCTAAATTGTTTATTTGAATTGACCTTCTTATTTTAGTTGTATTTTCTGCTCACAAACCCTTTTTATTTTTCCTTGTGTTTTTGCAACACTTTATGAAAATTATCTTGAACTGTTTTTTTCCATGTAGCTAAGATAAAATTTCTATAGGCAGAAGTGGGGTCCTCTGTCCTCACCTCAGAAAATGTAATGCAATGGATTTTGCAATAACATGCAGTCAACATAGAAAATAATCCCCCCCAGTGAAATGTTTACAGTCTGATTTTTAAACAGAAATGCTTAACTTTTCAGTCCATGGAATGCACTTTCCCCAGGACAATAACACAGAAATCTGTTTCCTAGGGCTTCACAGTTGGTCATTTTATTCTCCTTTTTTTGCCCCCCTTCATTCCCTTTATTCCAAACAAACAGTGATCAAGTATCCAAATGTTTGTATCTGAAATAAGACTTTTTCAGAAAACACCCGAGTATAGACAGTAAACAATTCCAATGCACCTTAGCATTGCTCTTTGTGCAGTCTTCCTTAGTCTCTTGAACACTTCTATGTAGCTCTGCTCTAATTAATTTCTTCTTGAGAAGTACATTTTCCTTTAATGGAAATGAAAGCTGCTTATGCGCACATCCTGCAGAAATTGAAAGATGTGCTTAATTAGATGCACTGGAAGTGCTTCATGTGAAAGTCTGGGTCTTAGGTTGTTCTGGTGGCATTCTAGTGCCATGGCTGGTGATGAGAAGGGAGAGTTATTCGCATGGACATTGGAATCCACTGTTTAACAATGTCTTCGCCTAAGCTGTGGTTCATATTCAGCATCCTGGTAGGTGCCTGGCGTGCCTCTCGACTGGCAGCAGCAGTGCCCTGGTTGAACTGAATTCCATGCTAATGCCCAAAACAGAGCCAGAACCCTCTCCAGGGGCAGCTACCCACAACCCAACTCCATCTGCTCCTCTGTAATTTAAAGACAGAAAAGTTATAACCAAATTAAACTCTAGCTGGATAACCAAAAAAAAAAAAAAAGGTAGCAATGCCTCTGTATCTGTTTTTCCTTTGGTGTAATGTTTTAGGTTTGTGTTTTGTGGGTTTTTTTGTTTGTGGGGTTTTTTTTGTGGTTTGGAGGGCTTTTTGTATGTGTGTTTTGTTTTTATTGTGGGTTTTTACTAGCTTGTGCATTTGGGGTTTTTTTATGTGTATGTCTTTCCCCCCCCCTTCTTCTTCCTGCCTTTTGTTAGTTTGCCTCTTTTGTACTTTTTTGCCTCTTTTGTATTTAGCCTATTCAACAATGAAGCACATCAAATGCATTATCAGGCCAGGCATGATTGCACCAGGCAGTGGTTTGTGAATAGCAGTTGCTGTTGCAAACTTCGAACATCTGTTCCTGGTCCTACTAGAGATGGTGTATCCCAGATGTATGATGTTATTGTTTGCTTTCCTTTATTGTTTTTATTTCTGAGTTGCAGGCTAAGATCCTATTTTCTTTTATGATTTCAAAGCCAGTTAATATTTTAGAACATTATCTAGAGATATTTTGATCTCTTTGCAAGTGGCAATATCATTTTCCACAAGCATTTCTAAGGAATACGTTGGTGTATTGGATACAGAATCTGCCTGAAGTGCACTTCTTTCTCAGGCCAAAGGACTCTCAGTGCAATTGATTTAAAATCTCACTTCCACTGGTAATGTTTGGATGAAAAGAAGTATAATCAGCAGCATCTTCTCACTGGGAACAATTGAGGGTAAATTTTGGAATTGTGTGAGGTTTTGATGGATGTATGAACAATTGCAGTTACAGGTAGTGCTGCGGCAGAAATTGCGATGATGCTTTGAGAGTGCTTCCCCTGCTGCTTCGTATCAAAATTGTGTTAGCAGGGACATTACTTGAAATAGATCTTCTTGTTACATTGTCTTTTCTGCATCTAGAGACTCAAACTCCAGATGATTGCATGAGAAAAATCTGAAATATAGCTCTTTGTGCTGCACATATCCACTGAAAATAGTCAAGTCACCCAAGCATAGAATGTGACCTTAAATACTATGTACACTGTTATGTCTTCACCTCAGTGTTTTTGTCTCTTCGTGGTCCTCAAAATATTGCTGTCAGATCCTCAGCTACAGTAAGAACAGGAAGTAGCAACACCTACATTGAGTTTGGAACAGGCTTTAAGCACTGTCTTTTCCATCACCATGGGCAGTCCAGCTGGGAATTCAGCCTGTGTAGCTGGATATTCATAGAATCATAGAATGTCAGGAGCTGGAAGGGGCTTTCAGCAGGCGCTGAAAGCTCATTCAGTCCAAGCCCCCTGCCACAGCAGGATCACCTAGACCAGATCACACAGGAACACGTCCAGGCAAGTTTTGAATATCTCCAAAGAGGGAGACTCCGCAACTCCCCTGGGCAGCCTGTTGCAGTCTTCTGTCACCCTCACAGGGAAAAAATTCCTCCTTGTGTTTCCATGAAATTTCCTATGCCTCAGCTTCCACCCACTGCCCCTTGTCCTGTCATTGGGCATCACTCAGCACTTGCTCCATCCCTCCTGGCACTCACTCTTTATAAGCATAAAGCATATCTTTATAAACACTGCTGAGGTCACCTCTCAGTCTCCTCTTCTCCAAGCAGCAAAGCCCCAGCTCCCTCAGCCTCTCTTTGTAACAGAGATGTTCCATTCCCTTCATCATCTTTGTGGCTCTGTGCTGGACTCTCTCAAGCAGTTCTATGTCCCTCTTGAACTGGGAGGCCCAGAACTGGACACAATACTCCAGATGCAGTCTCACCACGGCAGAACAGAGGGGCAGGAGAACCTCTCTCCACCTACTAACCACACATTCAAAGACTCCTGGCTCCTGAAGTGACCAGACTGACTTCACCGTAGATTCACAGATTGCACCAGATGGGAAGGGACCCTCAAAGGTCATCTTGTCCAGCCCCTTACAGTGAGCAGGGATAAATCCAACTAGATCAGACTGCCCAGGGCCACATCAAGTCTGATCTTAAATGTCTCAAGAGATGGAGGCTCGAATGCATCCCTGGGCATATCCGTTCCAGTATTTCACCACTCTCATTGTAAAAAATTTCCTCCTAATGTCCAACCTAAATCTACCCTGCTCCAGTTCCAAACAATTGTCCCTCATCCTTTAAGAGACCTTCTGTGCCTCTGACAGTGACACTGGGACTTGGGTGCTCTCCTCTGTGATCTTCCCAGGACAAATGGGATGGTTCAAATTCAAACTATTTTACATTTTACATTAAAGAGGTGGGATAAATCTTATCTTTTAGGCCTCACGCTTCATTAAGCAATCAGGAAAATGACCCTGAACTATGAACAATTTCTGCTTCCAACTATTTCTAATGAATTCTCCTTAATATTGAAAGATGTCAATGTTGAAAGCTTCAAGTATTGAGGATAATTTCCAGTGCTAAGCAAAAAAGTTCTTACAGTGAGCATGATGCAATAACTGAATATCCAGGTACAGAGTTTTATCTTTGTACCTGTTTTCATCAGTCTTTAAAAAATCAAGAGCAAGCTCCAGAAAAAAAACTTGCATTCAATTTTCTTTCCTTGTCAGGGAGTTGTGGAGGGGGTTGGGGATTTTTTGTTTGTGGTGGTTTTTCAGTTTTGTTTTGTTTTATTATTTTAATAATTTTGTTTTTTAAAATAATTCTGGTTTGGTTTGGGGTTTTTTGGTGGTTTATTGTGGCTTTTTTGAGATTTTGGTGATTCTTTTTCTTTTTGGAAAGCATTTTATAAGTGTTATCCATGATAAATAAAATATTAACTATCTCTTTTTATCCTCTTTGTTAAAATATTTATAGCTAATCTTACTCTTAGTAAATTGCAATGAAAATTTAATTATCCACAACTGAGGCAGCCATATCGATTGATCCAGCAAACTGGAATCTTAGTATTTCACTGTCATATAATCAGCATCTTTATAGTGGCACATTCAGTATCCTATGTATTTTATTAATTATTAAACTGTAAATATGAGTCTTGCTTAAATGACAGTGCAGACTAAAGTGAGCAGCAAATTGATGGTAACGCTGTTGCTCTCCAGCTGTTTAAGAAGAAATCTGAAGCAATTTAGCAATTGTAATTCCTTTTGCTTTGCAGCTTTGGAGCCTGGGTTTCGTGTGTTACATCTGTAGGTTGTAGAGGATTCGACAGTAATATAATTGTGATGATTGCTAGAACTAATTCTGAATTGGATCCCAGTAATGTGTAAAACTGCCTGCTCCCTGCCCGGCAGTGGTGGCTCAACTGGTTTTGTGTGTCAGTAACTACTAACTCTGGTCACCATTCACTGTGAATGTGTAAAACTGAAGTCTAAGGATTCAAGTAACTGACCTGGGTCTTCAGATACTGAGTTTGTTTATGGGGTAGACTTGGGGTTTTGCAGCTAATGCTGGAGTCAATCACTGGGACTGACTGCTGAGCACACTGAAGTGGTGCTCACTGTGACTTGGATTTGTCTGCCCCTCCATCTGGAAAAAGGGCTTAACCAGAGGCCGTTCAGCTTGCTGTGTGCCAGCTGTCTTTCCTCTACAGAATTCCTGCTTTGTTGTTTGAGCGGTGACAGGGGACTAGCACAAAGGGAATGCAGGGACATGAAGGCTGTACTGGGAATTGGGGAGCAGTGAAAACGAAGAGAGAGAGTATAGGAGAGGGGAATAAGGAGGAAATTTGAATAGACAGTGATGAAAACAGGCAGTGTGTAAGATGTGAAGAGCTGTCAGTGTGGAAGGTGGCAGGGGAGTGCCCAGCTGTGAGAAGGTGCTGGGGGGCGAGGGGCTGGGGCCGCTCTGTCTCACTGCTCTGCTGCTGTTGGAGAATGCTAACCTCACACAACAAACATGGCCACAGGACTGTACAGGCATTGTGTGCAGAGGTGCTTCAGCTCCTTCACTGCATTTATTAGCTATGATTTATTTCTTTTCTTCATTACAGATATGCATGTACACAGTGTTGCTGATGCATTGTAATCTTTCTTAGGTGCACCCTGGGATAGTGTCAGCAGCATGACAAAGCAGTAAAAGACATGCCTGGCTCACCGCCACCGTTATCCCCAGTCACATCCATGACTCTACTTATACAAATCATCAAATCACAGAACGCACTGGGTTGGAAGGGACCTTTAAAGGTCATCTAGTCCAAGCCCCCTGCAGTGATCAGGGACATCTTTAACTAGATGAGGTTGCTCAGAGACGCATCAAACCTGACCTTGAATGTTTGCTGCCATGGGGTCTCCAACACCTTCCTGTGCAACCTGTTCCAGTGTTCCACCACCCTCATACTAAAGAACTTGGAAAATAAAATTAGAGAAATGATTATGTTCATTTCAAAGGTGATTCTTATGTNAAATTACTGAATTGCCCCTAGGATTGCTTTAAAGGATTCACTTAATTTTTTTTTTTTTTTTTTTTTTAAGTCATTCTGTGGTATACTACAGTTTCATTCATAGAAGATAATGTGGTGAAAGTATTGCAGTAGCTGCCGTAATTGCTGACAGTGCCAGCAGCATTACCAGGGTACTGGAGCAGGTTGCATTGTTTCGTGCCAATGGTAAATAATTTCTGTCTCTATTTTGAATGGAGAAATGTCCCTAAATGTATATGCAAATATTCATTATTACTTCTAATTTCTAGTTGGTAAAATTGCAGTTAATGAATACTTAAACTAAAGAAATCAAAGGTAATCCATTTACATTTGAAAATGTTCCTGGAATACTAATTTACCATTTACTGGATGTGAATAAATAATACTTTTGTTTCTTATGAAAGTCTATGAGAATACTGAGGGATTTTAAAAAATAATAAAATATCTTGGCCTCACAGAATAGACTTCAGTATCTTGCCTTCACCTTATAACTTCAGTTCTATAGCTTTGTGTACAGCCGGTTTGGTACAACGGACTGGTTGGTTCAGTATAACAGGAGTCAGAACCTTGCATGTCAATAGGATAAAAGCTTTGAAGCCAAATTTATTAAGTGCTAAGTTTCTTTTCTAAAGGGTAAGAAAAGCAACAAGATTTCTGAAAGTTCTGCTGTGGAGTTTGTCAGCTAGGCTGAGAGGTAGGAGATGCAAAGACCTGGATTAAGCCTCACTTTACATTGTTAGGTACAGAAGCTGAGGTCTCTGTTTGGCACCTGTGGATATTTGGGTTTTCTGAGTGGAGCAATCACTTATAACTGTCAATAATCACCTTTATTTTCTGTTACATAGCCAATAACAACTGAAAACCTACTTAGCAGAAATGATGCAGCATTCTTTCTTAAGGTGATAGTTGTAAGGAGATGAGAAAATGTGGTGTTTGCTGCAGTGCTTTCTTTTCTCTGTATCTCCCAGCACATTTCTTATCAGTTAGTAGGCTCTGATGTATCCCAGACCACAGGGCAGGCTGAGTTGAGCAGGCTCCTTTTCAACTCCAGTTCTGCAGTCTTAATTTAGATAATAATCCTGGCAGAACCAAGGTAGAACTTAAAATTATGTTCGAAGGACCAGTGCCATTTTGAGGCTTAATTGGCTTAATCCTGAGTTTTCCTTCCACAACTCTCAGTATAGAAAAACCATTTGTGTATGTGGCCATGAGGAAAAAGAGAGTGTCTATGTTGATTATGGTTTTGTTCATGGTAAATGGAATTTTATGGAATATATTTGCAGATCGTTTTCTTTAATAGGACCTTCTTACAATCCTTTTAAAGCCAGAGCTGGTTGACGTCTTGGTTGTGATTTTGTGTTTAACACCCTTTTAATTAGTGAGCTTTAAATAGGAATATGTCCTTTGGTATGCTATTAAAAAAAGATTGGGGGGAAAAAAATTAGAATTTAACAGATAAATTCATCAAAAAAAAGGAGGGTGTATTTCAAGAGCAGTTTAGGTATGGATTGTTGTTTTCCTGACTCTTGTTACCCTTACAGGATAAGGAAGGAGGATTGCAGCAGTTAAGGGATGACCTATCACAGCAGGAAACTTTGAGGGCCATTACACATTTTTGTTGTTGTTTTCTAACAGCCTTGCACCAAATGATTTTTCCTTTCTGTTCTTCCAATTCTCTCCAACTCCACAGTGAAGCTGCAAAGACAAAAGCAGTAATTGGGGCCATAAGGTCTGGAACAGACATAGAAAGAAGGAGGATAGCAAGGTAGGAAATGCTATAGCATCAAGGATGTCTAGAAGGGTCTGTCATGAATGACTTGGTCTAATGTGACAACACAAGTGAAAGATTTGAGACACAAAAAGTTTACCAAGCCTGTGTGCAAAATCTTTGGCTGAAGAAAGGACCAAGATTAGACTTTGAATATTAATCCGTTGCTTCAAGGAGACATTATAATAGCCTTCAAATATCTGAAGGGGGCCTACAGGAAGGCTGGGGAGGGACTATTTGCAAGGTCTTGTAATGACAGGATTAGGGGTAATGGGTTTAAACTGGTAGAGGGGAGATTTAGACTGGGTGTTAGGAGGAAGTTCTTTCCAGTGAGGGTGGTGAGACACTGGCACAGGTTGCTAAAGGAGGTTGTGGCTGCTCCCTCCCTGGAGATGTTCAAGGCCAGGTTGGAGGAGGCCTTGAGTGAGCTCTACTAGTGGGAGGTATCCCTGCCTATGGCAGGGGGTTGGAACTGGATGATCCTTGAGGTCCCTTCTACCCTTACCATTCTATGATTCTATGACATCTGCAGAGTCTAACACCCTGAGATGGGAGCTCTGTATTCAGCACTATTCACTGTAAGCTCTCAATGCACCTCAATATAAATTAGTAACAATGGAAGATACTTTTAACACAAAGTAAATGGTATTTTCATCCAATATGGAAAATGTGGAGCTAAACTACTTCCCATTGTTTGGGAATTTTTAATGAGTATTCAGCAAGGAACTCTATTACTTTCAACCTTTCTGCTCAGAAAACTAAACCAACCAACCCAAACCAGGGCATCTCTGACAAATGAATATATTTGTAATTATTTTTCTCTGAAAAAAAAAAAATCAAAAGGATTTTACTTTTAAAAATTAATGTATAAGCAAAAGCACTTATTTTATATTTTCAATGTATCTGATGTACTTCATAAGTGTGATAAAGCACTTGAGAGCACATGTCATTGAAGGGTGTCACCACACCTACCTTACCTGAAGGCTTGGCCTAGTATGGAAATGGTAGGGAGGCTTCTATGAATTATAGACCAAATACAAAGCTACTGGTTGAAGGAAAGGAGACAGAGAGTTGTGGTCAGTGGGATGGAGCCTAGTTGAAGGCCTGTGACTAGTAGGGTCCCACAGGGGTCAGTACTGGGACCAGTTCTACTCAATCTATTCATCAATGAACTGGATGAGGGCACAGAGTGCAATGTCAGCAGGTTTGCTGATGATACCAAACTGGGTGGAGTGGCTGCTACACCAGAAGGCTGTGCTGCCATTCAGCCAGACTTGGACAGGCTGCAGGGCTGGGCAGGGAGAAATTGAATAAAATTCAAAAAGGGCAAGTGTAGAGTCTTGCACCAGTGGAAGCATAACCCCAGGGATCAGCATAGATTGGGGACTGGCCTGTTGGAAGGCACTGAATGAGAAAAGGATTTGGGGGTCCTAGTTGATGGGGATTTGACCATGAGCCAGCAATGCACTCTGGTGGCCAGGAGGGCCAATGCCATTCTGGGGTGGATTAGAAGACCTGTGGCTAGTAGGTGGAGAGAGGTTCTCCTGCCCCTCTACTCTTCCCTGGTGAGGACGCATCTNTGGAACATTTCTGTTATGAGGAAAGCCTGAGAGAACTGGGGCTGTGCTGCGTGGAGAAGAGGAGACTGAGAGGTGACCTCAGCAATGTTTATAAAGATGTGCTGGGTGAGGGCCAGGAGGATGGAACAAGGCTCTGCTTGGTGGTGCCAAGGGGCAATGGGTGGAAGCTGAGGTATAGGAAGTTTCATGGAATCACAAGAAGGAATTTTTTCCCTGTGAGGGTGACAGACGAATGCAACAGGCTACCCAGGAGAGTTGTGGAGTCTCCTTCTCTGAAGGTATTCAAAAACCTGCCTGGATGTGCTCCTATGTGATCTGGTCTAGGTGATCCTGCTATGGCAGGGGATTTGGACTGGATGAACTTTCGAGGTCCCTTCCAGCCCCTGACATTCTGTGATTCCATGATCTAGGAACACAGATAAAGACCTCTGGAAATAGCCTTTGGAGCAGAAAAATGAACAAAGAAAGAAGTTAGAAATAAATATGCACCTTGTTCATCAGATTTGGAGTGGCTGCTATGTGGCAGAGTGGGGCACAGGATTCCCTGGAATAAATAAAAAAGATTTTGATTGCAATCAATGTTAAGTCAGATGACAGTCAGACCCAGTAATTTGCAAGTATTTTTTGAGTGTGGCTTCTTTGTTGGTTTATTCATGTGTATTCATATTTAATGCTTCAGAATAAATCTTAATTTAATATTACTTCAGCTGAAATATGAACACAGAATTTAAAACTGAGTCCCTGCCTGCGCAGGACAATGATCACCATAAAGATCTTGGAGACGACTGTTCAAAAGCTGCTTTTCTCAGCAGGGAGAGGCTTGTATGATTTTAGGGTTGTCAGATGTGCTTTTGAGGAGTGTCATCTTTTATATTAAGATATCACTATAAATAATTCTGGAGTTCTACTCAGAAAAGAATGTAGGAAAGGGAAGCAGAGATTTGCTATTTATGCTGTGACAAATCTGAGACAGGTTTGGATGGAGCTCTGGAATTCCTGCACTGGAATCCACTGTGCTCATCCAACCTGGGTCTCCCTAAATCTGGAGACACTTCAGTCTACATCTTAGTTTAGAGACATTTTTCTCTAGCACTATGAGAGAGGAAAAAGACAACTAATTACTTCCTGAATAAATGCTCTGCAACTCGTGGAATACTTCTTTAACTGCTTGAGAGAGTCCAGTGCAGAGCCACAAAGATGATGAAGGGAATGGAACATCTCTCTTAAGAAGAGAGCCTGAGGGAGCTTGGGCTCTGCTGCTTGGGGAAGAAGGGACTGAGAGGTGACCACATCAATATTTATAAACATGTGCAGAGTGAGTGCCAGGAGGCTGGAACCAGGCTCTGCTGGGTGATGTCCAATGACAGGACAAGGGGCAATGGGTGGAAGCTGAGGCATAGGAAGTTTCATGGAAACATGAGGAAGAATTTTTTCCCTATGAGGGTGACAGAGCACCGGAACAGGCTACCCAGGGAGGAGGTTATGGAGTCTCCCTCTCTGGAGATATTCAAAACTCACTTGGATGCATTCCTGTGTGATCCGCTCTAGGTGATGCTGCTCTGGCAGGGGGGTTGGACTGGATGATTTGTGGAGATCCCTTCCAGCCCCTGACATTCTGGAATCATGTGTGATTTTGTGATTCTCTCTTCTTTCAATACTGATGTCTCTGTCTCTCTCTCTCCTTCCCACTTTATTGGACCATCTTCTTCAAACTTTTTAAAAAGAGCCAGTTTGGTGTGTAACTCAGTGTTTAATTTCTCACATCAAATGTTTAATTTCAGATCAGTGTTTAAGTTCTCAGATCAAATACTGTATGTAATCAAGCAAGAGTTTTGTAACAGTAACGTGGTTTGCTTTGTAGGACTGTTGAGAGGAGGGCGACTAACCAAATACTTAATAGCCGATCAATTCTGAACATGTTCTCTGGTACTGTCTGGTTTATTAAAGCGAATGTAGGTGCTTTCAAAAAAGGGAAAAAAGCTAAGGAAACTTTTCAGTCACACTAATGGAAAGTCATTCCTTGGCAGTCAAGTCTTTGATTCTTCTACAACTGTCACTTCTGTCAGTGGAGAAGCGACAAGGTCAGAAGTGCCAATATTTTTGGCGGAAGCACAGCACTTGTTCCCTGTGGCTTAGTTAAGAGATTTAGGCTTTGTGGCTTTGTCCAGACACAATGATTATAGGATGGTTTTAGTAATAATAATAATATTTCAGCTGTATTCTAATGGCACAATTATATCTTCACATAGAATGTATTGTGCTTAAAGACTGGAAAACAGAGGGAATGGTTTGACTCTTTAGCTTGTGCCTACAGTCCATCCTTGCAATAAATGTGTTAAATCATTTCATTTTGCACTGCAGTGGATGAGAGGTCTGCCCACAATCAGCTGACAATGACAATAACATCCTAAAGCTCTCTGAGCTAATTGCAATTACCTGACCATGCTCTACCATTAATTATATTCTCCAATCGCTGTAGCACAGACAAAAAGGGGAAAGAAAAAACAAACCAAAACCCAAACAAACAATAAAAACAAAGCAAATCCACAGTGAAATATTAAACATCCTTCTTTATATACCCTCTTTCTTGTGCATTTTGTATTTGTTCTACAGAAATAAAGCTAAAATTAAAAACCTCGTTAATGGATTGTCTTCTAATAACCATATGACTGTGCTGAAACTCTGAAAAAGTTCAAGCTATAAATGGTCAGCAATATTAAGTGACCTATAAAAACAATAATGAATGTATATACTAAGAAGCTGGTGTTCATTCTTTTTTCTCCCTCTGGCCTTTAACAAGGTAATTGCTGTAGCATGCACTGAGCACAGTTATGTGGCCATATCAGCATGGTTTCTCAGCTTCCTTTTATTTCAGCCTCCACTAGCACAGTTGCTTCTCCACTAATTTTCCACATAGAACAATTAAACACTGGAAGTTGCAGCAAAAACGTTTAGGAGTAACCGAACATGGAAATAAAGAGGTAATATACTCTGAGAGTGGGAAACAAGCATTCAAAAGCTTACCGTAGTTGTTTCTTTCTCCTTCCTTAAGCAGAATGTGAAATCACATTCAACCTACATGTTTCCTCCCACTCTAATGGACTGTGTAAGAAAGCCAATTGAACACTAATATCCACTGGAACTTGAAATAGTGCCCTGGTCTACTCAGGTGTAAGTTGCCTACAACCTAATTAGGAGTCATTGAAAACATGTCGAAGTCTGAAAGAAACTTTAGGAGAAGATTTCAGTATATTTTCAATGAGTATTTTCTCATCTAAATATTTATTTCACTGTCCAACTGGGGTTGTTCAGCCTGGAGAAGAGAAGACTCCTAGTAACAACCTTCCAGTACCTGAAGGGGTCTACAAGGATGGAGAGAGAGAGACTGTTTGCAAAGGCCTGGAGCAATAGGACAAGGGGCAATGACTCCACACTAGAGAAAAGGAGATTTAGATTGGATGTTGGGACAAAGTTTTTACCATGAGAGTGGAGGAACAACGGAACAGGTTGCCTGAAGAGGTGTTTGGGGCCCCATTCCTAGAGATATTCAAGGTGAGTCTTGACAGAGCTCTGGACGTCCTGATCTAGTTGAGCATGTCCCTGCTGACTGGACTGGATAACCTTTGGAGGTCCCTTCCAATGAGACCATTCTATGATTTTTATAAGAATTCAATATTACTTTTAACTGAAGATGAAAGAAGTTTTCATTTCTTCAATTAATAAGTTACATATTAAAAATTCTACTTGTGCCAGAAACATAACTGTCACAAATTTGGTTTCTGCATATAAAACTCAACTTCCTTCCATGAAAATTTATTGCCATCTGTACTTCTTTTAAGATAGATTAAAGTACTGTTAAACATATGAGAATTATTCTTTTCT
This sequence comes from Semnornis frantzii, assembly GCA_013399775.1. NCBI lineage: Eukaryota > Metazoa > Chordata > Aves > Piciformes > Ramphastidae > Semnornis > Semnornis frantzii. The sequence continues at coordinate 288 of VWYK01083929.1, read as the reverse complement.
TCCACACTCATTCTTCCTTTGCCTATAGCTTAGAAAACCACATTTTGGGACACACATGAAGTCCACTGAGACAAGCAGAACTACCGATGCTGGTGTAAATGACATTTGGATCAAGGTCCAAAGGGTATTTAGCCATTAATTCCCCTTTTCACGGTTGCATTTGGGTTTTCATCTTTTCACTGTGGCTTGAAACACTTTTTTAGTTAAGGACATTGCTGATGATCTTCACTGACTTCTTGTTTGTACTATCTTCTTAAATCATAAGAAGTACTAATAAATAGTGGATTT
>VWYK01083927.1:13841-29721 GCA_013399775.1 Semnornis frantzii | reverse complement strand
CTCTGGTTGCTCTCTGGGCTGCAAGTGCACACTGCTGGCTCCTGTTGAGCTTCTCCTCCACCAGCACCCCCAAGTCCCTCTGCTCAGGGCTGCTCTCCAGCCAGGCACTGCCCAGCCTGGGTTGGTGCAGGACCTTGCACTTGGTCTTGAACCTCATGAAGTTGGCTTGTGCCCACCTCTGCAGCCTGTCCAGGTCCCTCTGGATGGATCCCTGCCCTCCAGCCTGTCTGCTGCATCACACAGCTTGGGGCCATCAGCAGCCTTGCTGAGGGTGCACTCAGTGCCTCTGCCCATGGGCTAGATCATCTAGTCCAACCCCCCTGCCAGACTGTAAGTGGTGGCATCCCACAGCCCCAACTCCATGGGTGCCAGGGTGCTCTGCCCAGGGCTGGCTGCAACATCTGGACCACACAGACACTACAAAAGCTGCTACATTATGGGAAGCCATCCCAGGGAAGCAGCCAAGGACTGTAAGGTCTCCCTGAGCACCAGCCTGTCACAGCACTGATTTAATATTGAATTTCCCCCCTCCAGTGAAGCTGGAACTGATCCCACAGCATTCCAGCCAAGCCCCTTGGCTGCCTGACCTATGGAATGCTGCAAACAGCTGGAGCAAAGCTGCCTCTGCTGGCATTTAGTGCTCCCCTGGTCGCTGCAGTGAAATGCCAGCACACAGGCAGCAAAAGGCAGGCTGAGAGATGCTCACAGTTTAAACAGCTCTACAGAGTTCTGCCTCCCTGTGAATGACCAAGCCTGTGTCAGGAGCTGCCAGAGAAAAAGGGGAAAGGAAATGAGGATTTGTCTTCTTTGCAATCACACCAGGCTAGGTGGGTGGTGGCTTTAAGCCAAAGCAAAGCTTTTTCTTGCCATACCATTGTGGTCCTTCTTGAATCCAAATCTTCATTCCAAGGCTGTAGGTTTCCCTTCACCTCCACTTACTTCACAGAGATGTTCCACTGCCTTAACCAAGGTCTGCAAACACAATGCAGGATCTGGACTGGCATCTTGCATCTCCTGAGTCCAGCAGCCTGCTGTAGTAGGAGGCATCCCTGAGGGTTGGAACTAGATGGTCCTTAAGGCACCTCCCAATCCAAGCCATTCCTTGATCCCACAGATCCAGGTCACCTGCTGGCTGGGAGCCCCCTGGGGCTCCATGCAGAATGCCCTTTGCACTGCAGCTATTTTCTCTTTCAAATGCCACCCTTTAACATCAAACTCCTGCTCATGCAGCCTGGACACACATCCAGCATCCCAGGAGCATCCTCTGGGCAGCTGCTATCAACAAAAAAAGTAGGGCAACTGTTTTGCCTTCTCCTTTTCTAACCTCTCCCACCAAGGGAACAGAAAGAACGGGACTGAACAGCAGCATGACAAATTATTTTGACCTGCTGCTATCTAAAGTAATTCATCAGCAAAGTCCATTGAGAGAATAACTTCCAACAGGAGGGGATGTTGTACAAAGCTTTCCCTGCTTCCTCTCAAAGCCTTTCCTGCTTCTGTGGAGAAGTGAACAAGAGGGAGAGCACAAAGATCACTGAACTGTGAGTTGGAGGCTCACTGCAGGACTGGGAGGAGAAGAATTCCGTGTCCATGCCCAGGTTGGTGTCAGTGGCTGCCATGCTCATCCTCTTGCTCTGGTAATTCACATGTGAGTGCTAAAGAGCACTGAGGGATGTGTTTTAAAGGCCATCTTGGTCTCCTCACTTTCAGATGGAACCTCCTGGGTTCCAGTCTGTGCCCAGTGCCCCCCTGGGCAGCACTGACAAGAGTCTGGCCCCATCCTCTTGCTCCCCCTCCTCACCCCCTTAAGATATTGAAAAGATCCTCTCAGGGTTCTCACCCCCAGGCTGCTCACCCCCAGGTCTCTGCCTCTGCTCCTCACAGAGATGTTCCAGGGCCTGAACCATGAGTGATGACCTGGATGAACACCAAGCTTGTAGCAGCAGAGACAACAGCTCTGAGGGCCACTTTGAAACCCAAAGGCACACAGGAAGGTGTGGCAATGCTCTTCACACCTGGTGGGTCTGGAACTCTTCCATGAAACAAATGCTCCAATTCTTTACTCTCAATGGTTTCAGTCTGGTTTGCACAGACCATAATTAAGCTCTCAGGGACTCACTTCCATTTGTCTTGCTGCTTCCATTTGGCTCCCCAGCTTCTGCTTTTTCTGCCTTGAACAGCCCTTCCTGGACAAACAGTTCTGATTTAGGAGCTGCCTGCTACATTCTCCTCCCCCCAAACATCTACCCTTGTTCCTGCAAAGCAATTATCTCCCTTTAGCTTCCCAGTTCCTGCTGCTCCCCACTGCTGGTGGCTCAGCACACACAGGAATGAAGAGAAGCTGGTGATGCACAGCAGAGCTCTTCCTTTATCTCAGCAGTGCCTCTCTCTCTAGCCCATCACTCAAACCTTCTCCACCAACTCTTTTGCCCATCCCTAAGCTCAGCCAGCCAGCAGGCATGCCAAACTTGTCAGCTCTCTCTCCAAAGGCTTGGAAGAGAACAAGCAAGCAGCAGGGCTACCAGAACGTGGTGAGGGACACCAAGGCTACAGGTAGTTATCCCTAATTATCTGGAGATGCTCAGCAAGACCACCCAGGCAAATGAGCAAAGAGAGACTGCTCTGCAGTGGTGCAGAACTGACTCCTGTGCTACAAGACTTCTCCTTTGGAATTCAGGATAGTGCCCCCAGAGGTTTGCAAGGTTGCCCAAACCTTTGTCAGTGCATCAGCAGGAGGAGGACTGCGTTAGTGCTGCACATGGGTGAGGGGTGGAAGGCACCTCCAGAGATGGCCCAGTCCAAGCCCCCTACCAAAGCAGGATCACCTAAGGCAGGTCCCACAGGAATGCATCCAGAGGAGGAGACTCCACAACCCCACTGGACAGCCTGCTCCAGGGCTCTGCCACCCTCACAGGAAAGAACTTTCTCTTCACATGGAGGTGCAGCTTTCTGGTTTCCAGCTGGTATCCATGTGCCCGAGTCCTACCACAGGGCACCACTGAGGGGAACCTGGCCCCCTCCTGAGAGCTGAGCTTCAGATATTCCTAAACATGAAGATCCCCTCTCAGGCTGCTCTTCTCCAGGCCAAGCAGCCCCGGGTCTCTCAGCTTTTCCTCATCAGCCCCTTCAGCATCCTTGCACACTCTCCCTGTCCCTCCTGAACTGGACACAACACTCCAGCTGTAGCCTGACTAGTGCAGAGTAGAGAGGCAGGAGAAGCTCCCTCGACCTGTACAGCTCAGAACACAACAGCTGCAATTAGCTGTGCTAAACCACACTTCTGTGCTCTGCTTTTCTGAGCTCCAAAGCCAGGAGCCAGCTCTGCTGCCTCACTGAGCTCTCCTGTGCAGGCTGAGAATGGGAAGGCTGTGGAGAGGAAATCTCTGGCCAGGTACCACTGTGACACCAGCAACCACAGGCTGATGCAGGCAGGGGGTCACACTCACTGCAGGTTTATTTATTCCAGCTTCATCTCCCCCAGTGAGAGACACCTGCTTGCAGCAGGACCAAGCCATCTGCCTGGGACAGAGGAGTTTCCAGAGCCCAGGGAAGTCACTCTGTAATCTCAGTTCTTATCACTGCTGGCACAGGCACAAAGACGAGGCCATGCTGCCTGAGCTGGTGCTGGGGCAAGCAAGGAGAAGCAGTCCTTAACTTGCAGGAGCTCCTGAAAATCCACTGCCAGAAGGGAAGCTCCTTTCAGGCAGCTGAGAGCAGTGTGGAGGAAGCTGAGCAGTGAGAAACTTCTTCTCCATGAGGCATGTCAGGACAGACTGAGGGAGCTGGAGGTGTGCAGGCTGGAGAGGAGAAACCTCCCCGGGGACCTTCTTGTGGCCTTGCAGGATCTGAAGGGGGCTACAAGAAAGCTGGGAAGGGACTTTTGAGGCTGTCAGGGAGTGACAGGACTGGGGGGAATGGAACCAAGCTGGAAAAGGGGAGAGTCAGCCTGGAGGTTAGGAAGAAGTTGTTCAGCATAAGGATGGTGAGAGCCTGGCAGGGGTTGCCCAGGGAGGTGGTGGAAGCCTCACCCCTGGAGGTGTTTAAGGCCAGGCTGGATGAGGCTGTGGGCAGCCTGATCTGGTGTGAGGTGTCCCTGGGCATGGCAGGGGGGTTGGAACTGGCTGAGCCTTGTGGTCCCTTCCAGCCCTGCCTGGTTCTGTGATATATATAAAAATCCAAACCATCCTTTGCCATCCCTGCTTTTCTTTTTGCTTACAAAGAATTAACATGACCCTGGTGGTCCCTCCCATCCCTGACTGATTCTGTGATGCTATGTTCCTACCACCACTGATGGGTTCAGCCTTGGAGCCAGTGGCACTGGTTTCATCAGACAGGGGGAAGCTTCCAGCAGCTCCTAACAGAAGCCAACTCTTGTAGCTGCTCATTACCAAAACCTTGATACAAAAACCTCAATACAGAAAAGGGAGATGAGGGTACCTACTGGTGAGGCTGCACCTCAAAGACTGGGCTCAGGTTTGGGCTCTCACTACAAGACATTGAGGTGCTGGATTGTGTCCTGAGAAGGGCAATGAAGCTGGTGAAGAGTCCAGAGAACAGGGCAGCTGAGGGAGCTGTGGGTGCTTGGTCAAGAGGAGGAGGCTGAAGGGAGACCTCATTGCTCTACAGCTCCCTGAAAGGAGGTTGCAGTGAGGTGGGCTTGGGCTCTTCTTTGTAGTATCAAGTGGAAATGGCCTGAAGTTGTGCCAGGGCAGGGTTAGGTTGGAGATGAGGAAAGATCTCTTTGCTGCAGGAGCAGTCTGGGATGGGCACAGGCTGCCCAGGGAGGAGTTCAAGAAACCTATGGACAAGGCACTTGGGGCCATGGTTTGGCAGGCACAGTGGTGTTGGGTTGCTGGTTGGCCTGGATGGTCTCAGAGGGCTTTTCCAGCAGGACAATTCCACCTTTATCTCTGCAGCCTGTGCTGTTCAACCAGGCACAGAACTCCTCTTCACTCCACCTTTCTTGACAGCTGAGGCAAATTCATCTCCTCAAGTGGAGAATGGGCAGGAATAATAGGACAGGGATAATGCACAAGAAATGTATGTCCTCAGGTATGGCTTTAATCTCCATTTGGGCTCTCAAATGATCCAACTTATGAGTACATTTTCTCTCAATGTAAACCTCAAGTTCCTGCTTCTGAATCTGCAGTCTGTATACCCTAAAGTGCCTCCTGGTCTCAGAAATGTGCTTGTTCTGATAAGCTCTTTTCTATCACCCTCAGAAAAAAAAAGAATTCCATTCACAGCTATAACAATTTCTCCAAGCCCCACTGTAAATTAAAGCTGTCAGCATTGAAAGCCCTGAGACACTACAAAGCTTTGGGAGCACATGAGGAGCTTCTCCCTCTGTCCTCTTTTTTCCCCCTCTCATTCCATGCCTCTGTCCTCTTTTTTCCCCCTCTCATTCCATGCCTCTGTCCTCTTTTTTCCCCCTCTCATTCCATGCCTCTGTCCTCTTTTTTCCCCCTCTCATTCCATGCCTCTGTCCTCTTTTTTCCCCCTCTCATTCCATGCCTCTGTCCTCTTTTTTCCCCCTCTCATTCCATGCCTCTGTCCTCTTTTTTCCCCCTCTCATTCCNGTGGAGCACAGAAGCACCCAACGTGATCAAAGATCACGTTGGGTGCTTCTGTGCTCCACAACCTCCCTGGAGATAATCAGGACCAGGTTGGATGAGACCTTGAGTGACCTATTCCAGTCCCTGCCCATGGAAATGGTTGAGCTTTGAGGTCCCTTCCAACCCAACCCATTCTGTGATTCAGTTCTGCCCCTTTCATGAGGAAAAAAAGAAAGATCCCTGAGTGTTGTTCAGACTGAGATTGATTCTCAGCCCTGGCAGAGAATGCTTTACCCCAGCATGCTTTGACAACACAGACACCATCTAAATACATTTTACACACTGCACAGCACTTAGAATTGCTGCTTCTTAAGGGTTCTGAAGGGTGAGTAAGCTTTTAGTATCTCTTCATTCCACAAAGGTGGGGAGGAGGGGGAGAGCAAAACAAAAAAAACCCACATCAGACAATGACAGGCTGCAGTTCTGCTCCAGCTTTATCTGCCTGCAAGGAGATAAAAATGAAACCTTGGTGTGGCCCTGGGAGATAGAGAGTCCAAAAGCACAGTGAGGACTTGCATGCAGGAGTGAGTGGTAGGAAAGCTTGAGGAGCTGAACGAAGCAGCTGAGCAAGAGGACATCTGTGCTGGGTTTTTGGTGCTGCTGCTGAGCAGTTTGACTGCAGACAGTGGTAAGCAGCTGCTTGCTGTCCCCCAAGAGCAAGAGGCAGGCAGTAAGCAATGACTCTGATTTGTGGTAGGAGGCACAAAGCCTCCCAGAGCTGTTTGTTAGGTTGATGCAATTTCCATGGCAGTGTTTGCTCAGGCTTGTGCTAAAAGCCAGGGTTTACCTGAGGCAGTGCTGGGCTGCACCAGAGGTCAGCCCTGGCACCAAGCAAACTCTTTGGTCTCCTTTCTCCTCAGCTGCCTTCAGGGACTCTGTTGGTGAACATGGAGGCTCCCTTCCTGCCAGCTGGAGGAATGGGTTGGTTTCTGGAGTGGCAGTGGGAGATAAAAGGAGTTAGAATCATGGAGCTGTTTGGGGTGAAGTCCTGTGAGGTCACCAAGTCCAACCCCACCAGGGCCATTCAGTCATGTCCCAAAGTGCCATCTCCACACACTGCTTAAATGCCTCTGGGGATGTGGACTCCACCACCTCCCTGGGCAGCCTGTGCCAATCCCTGACCACTCCTGCAGCAAAGAGGTTTGGCTGTGAACACCGGCAGGGAGGGAGCATCCACAACCTCCCCAGGCAACCTGTTCCAGCATCTCACCAGCCTCACTGCAAGGATCTCTTCCTGATCTCCAGCCTAGCTCTGCCCTCCTCCCTCTTGCTCCTCAGAGCTCAAACTACAGTCCTCATCTCTTCAGAGGCCAAGTGCATTTTCTCCTAATCATTTCCTCCTCTAATTGCTTCCTCTCTTCCTAGAGACAACCTGAGAGAGATCTCATTGTCTCACCCTTTGAAACCTACAAACCTCCATTCCTGAGGCTGCTTCCCTCGCTTTAACCTATCGAGTGCAGTCAGGCTGCCTGCACAGGCTCCCAGCCTGCCAGCAAACCATCTTTTCCCTCTGCTGAGGCTCACAATGAATCTTGCATGAGCCACACCTGAGTTAAAAGCACCTCTTTTCCTCTCCCTTTTGTGTTTGTTTTATTATCAGTATGTCTGATTTGCTTCCAATTCCGTGGGCATCACTTGGAAATGGCTTTGACAGCCAGCACAGGCTCTGCTGAGCCACTCATTAGGATTCACACCCAATTCAGTCTCCTTCCCTCTGCTCCAAGGTGTTATCTCCTAAGGCTGTCTTGAATGTTAAACCCCAAGTCAAGGAAACTCTATCTGAATAATGTCCTCAAGCATCCCCGTGGTAAATAATGAATGTCTCAAGCCAGGGGAGGGATGTTCAGAATGTTTGTTTCCATCTAAAAAACCAACAAAAGCTCAGCCAAGCAAATCATTCAGGTGCAGGAGGGCTGGGGAGCACTACACAAGGACAGGATTGATTGGGTTGTCTCCCATAAAAGCCACTGGGAAACAGTTATTTGCTGAAGGGATCTGCAGAGCAGCATTGCACTGTGACCTTAAAGCACTTTTTGTGTTTGCTGTGTGCAGGATCATGAACCTTGGCCAGATAGCAGCTCACATTTCCTTGCCAGCTCTTCTACAAACACTTGAACAGAAGCCAAGGGCATGACAGCAGCTCAAAATGCTTGCCCATGACCTTAGGTGCCCACAGCTGGAGAGCTGAAGGATGAGGGAATGGGTTGGGTTGGAAGGGGACCTCAAAGTTCAGCCAGTTCCAAACCCCTACCATGGGCAGGGTCGCCTCCCACCAGCCCCAAGGTGCTCAAGGTCTCATCCAACCTGGTCCTGAACACCTCCAGGGAGGTTGTGGAGCACAGAAGACCTTCAGGGAGGTTGTGGAGCACAGAATGCTCTGTGCAACCTGTGCCAGTGTCTCACCACCCCCTGTGCCAGTGTCTCCCCCACCCTCACCATCCAGAATTTCTTCCTAACCTCCAGTCTAAATCTGCCCTCTGCCAGGTTCAGTCCATTCCCTCTCATCCTGTCACTCCAAGCTCTCTAAGAAGTCCCTTTCCAGGTACTTTCAGCTACAGGATGATGATAAAAACACAGGGTTGGTGTTTCAGAGGTTATCCAACCTGCCTGGGGATGCAGCCAAGCATCCCTTGAGTGCCTTAGCACCCCAAATTTCCACAAACAGCTCTGAAACTTCAGGGTTTTTGCTCAGCAAGCAGCACACTGCAGGCNAGAGGAGAAGGTTCCAGGGGGACCTCAGAGCTGCTACCAGTGCCTGAAGGGATCCTGCAGGAAGGTTGCAGAGAGACTTCTGCTGAGGGTGCCCAGAGCCAGGCCAAGGGGAAATGGTCACCAGTATCTCTTCAAGTACCACCTGATGGTGCTTTCTATCCTCACTCTCACCTTTTCCTTTCTCTGAGCCTTTTTATTCCTTGCTGGCACTGAGCTGCCCCAAATCAGATGCCCGCTGCCTCACAGATCTCACCAAGAAAAGGCTTTTTAGCAGCTCTCATTTGAACCATCAGAAAGGAAAAGCAGCAGGAAGGAAAAAAAAACCAAACCAATTCCAAGTCCTGTCTCTGTGACATCTTCCAGAAGTTCCTCACTCACAAAAACCAGAAGAAAAGCACTTCCAGCTTTGTTGGTCCTATTGAGGGCCAATATGACCTCAGTAGTGGAACCTGTGGAGCAGTGAGCAAAGTGCCCATGGAAAGTGAGCTAAAGCTGAGTATGTTAATACACAAACCAAGAGGAGGCACAGGATTGGATGCATCCCCCCCTACAGCAAAGCCTGGATCAGCACGAAGGAAGGGAAGGAACTGCTTTGCTGCACTCCTGTCTAGAAGAAAGGAAAGCACTTGGACTGACTCCACCAGGGACCAGTCAGGCCTGGAGAGCACAGGGAAATCTTTACCAGCACTGCCAAAGGGCATGTCCTTGTCCACAGGTTAACTGTGTCAGCTTGCTGGGACCCCAGGGAGCTGCAGCTGACTCTGGCTGCTCCAACACTCACTGGGCAGAGTGGCAATGAGATGTGCCACCTCTGCACACCTCACTGGGCAGCCTCCAGCCATGCTCTGGAGATCCACCTGGGGCTTGAGGTCTCCTGCAGGCTCCTCTGACTGAGAGCAGAGGCCTTGGCCAGAGGGCTCACACAGTCTGCCTCTCCTAGCTCAGGAATTCCAGAGGTGTTTCCAGAAAGGGCAGCCCAGTGCAAGACTTCCCTTTGAGCAACACAGCCAGGCCACCTCCACTTCTGGAGCAGGCTGCAGGTGGAGTTCTCATCCCTCTGCAAGAACTTCACCCCAAATGCTAGCAGAACTCCCCAGGGTTCCAGCACTGAGTATTCCTCAGCATCACAGCACTAGAGAAAGGCAGGGTTGAGCCCATTCCCCTTGGTCTGTCCCCAGCTCCCTGTGAGCAGAGCCCAAGAGCAGCCTCTCCACAATGTCCCTTCAGGTAGCTGCAGACAGCAATGAGCTCTGCCCTGCTGTGCTCTGATGCTGTCTGGACTGTTGGTATTTACCTAACGATGCACAGATTTAGATAAACTCAGGATCCCTGAATCCCAGCATGGGAGTTGGAAGGGACCTCTGGGGATCATCCAGTCCAACCCCCTGCTCCAGCAGGGCACCCACAGCAGCCTGCCCAGGAGCACAATGCCCAGGGGGGGTTGGAAGCTGTGCAGAGAAGGAGACTTCACAACCTCTCTGGGCAGCCTGCTCCAGGGCTCCAGCACCCTCACAGCAGCCTCACAGCAAAGAAGTTTCTCCTCCTGGGCTCCAGTTCACTGGGGTCACAGCAGAGGTGCTCCAGCCCTCTGCTCATCTTGGGACACTGCTCTGGATATAGACTTCAGTTATCCTCACGGAGAGCCTCTGGCACTCATTTGGTGGCCAGCCCAGCCCTGACCCTTGCCAACATGCAACCTGACTCCAAATGCAGCAAAACAGGCAGCAAGAGGACTGCTTTGTATCCAAGGATGCTGACAGCAGGAGCTGCTGAGCTGGAGGTGCCCAGAGAAGAGCATTAGCATGGTTTTAGTGAGCAGGCTGCTGGGAGCCCAGCACTCAGAGTGGGGCTGCAGCAGGCAGGGTGTTTGGGGAAGGGAAATCAAGCAGGTGGTGAATAGCAAAGCTGGAGCAGTAAGTGGAAAAGAGCTGTCAGGGGAATCATTAGGAGCAGTTGCTTGGCCAGCTCCCGTTTAGAAGCAGCAGCTGTGGCAGGCTGAGGAGGGGAGGGGATGAGGCTCCACACCAGATGTGCACAGCAGGAGCAGGCTGTGCTGGCTGCCAGGGATGGGCAGGAAGAAAGGGGAAGCCATGGGGAAGGTGGAGTGGAGAATTCAGCGAGCAGCTGCCAGGTTACTGCAGGGGACAGGATCACAGCCACATGCAGGCTGGCAAAGCCCCTCAGGAGCACCAAGCCCAACCTAGAACTCTGCTCTACAAGATTCACCTTAAACCATAGCCCCAAGCACCACATCCAAACCACCCTGAAACACAGCCAGGCTGGGTGACTCCACCACCTCCCCGGGCAGCTCATTCCAGTCCCTGAACACTCTCTGCATGAAAAACTTTTCCCTAATGTCCAATCTAAACCTCCCCAGCCTCAGCTGAGGCCATTCCCCCTTGGTCTGTCTCCAGTTCTCTGTGAGCAGAGCCCAGTAGCAGCCTCTCCACAATGTCTCTTCAGGTAGCAGCAGACAGCAATGAGCTCTGCCCTCAGCCTCCTCTCCCTCAACAGGGACAGACACAGCATGGAGCTCTGCTGCAGCCCTGTGATCTCTGAGCCATTTCTGTCTGGGAGTAAGGGGCTGAATAAACGTCCAGAGAAACAGACACTTCAGAGGGTTAGGTGCTGGTTAGGCTGCCCCAAGCCATGGCCAGGCTGATCCACCTTGTTAGGCTGGAGGCTGTAAGAAATCTGGGGACAGTTTTCAGCAAAGCCTGCTGTGACAGGACAGGAGGTGATGGTTTAAATCAAAGGAGACCAGTTTAGACTGGAGAGAAGGAAGAAAGTTCTTACAGTGAGGTTAGTGAGACCCTGACACCATTCCAGGTCAGGTTGGTTTGGGCTCTGAGCCACCTGCAGATGTCCCTGCTGACTGTGAGCTGCTAGTCTTGGAAAGGTCCCTTCTGAGGCAACCCAGTCTGTGGTCCTGTAACTGCTTCCTGCTATGGGCCCCCCAGTTCAAGAGGGACATGTGGAGAGAGTCCAGCACAGAGCCACAAAGATGCTGAAGGCAATGGAACAGCTCTGGTAGGAGCAGAGCCTGAGGGAGCTGGAGCTGTGCTGCTGGGACAGGAGGAGACTGAGAGGTGACCTCAGCAATGGGGATAAAGATGTGCAGGTGAGTGGCAGGAGGCTGGAGCCAGGCTCTGCTGGGTGATGCCCAATGCCAGCACAAGGGGCAATGGTGGCAGCTGAGGCAGAGGAAGTTTCATTTAAACATGAGGAGGAATTTTTTCCCTGTGAGGGTGACAGAGCCCTGGAACAGGCTGCCCAGGGGGGTTGTGGAGTCTCCCTCTCTGGAGCTATTCCAAACCCAGCTGGATGTGTTCCTGTGTGATCTGGTGTAGGAGATGCTGCTCTGGCAGGGGGGTTGGACTGGCTGAGCTTTGGAGGTCTCTTCCAGCCCCTGACACTCTGATTCTATCAACAGGAGCTGCTATTTCCTGCCTCAACTACTGCTTCATTTCAATGGCTGTGTAAGAGCTAAGAATCATTCCTTGGCCCAGGCACCACTCTCTAGCTGCAGTGCAGGACACCAGATCTCATCCTGCCCACTGCCCTGTGAGCCCTGACTTTCCTCTCTCTGTCCCAGCTCAGATGCAGTCCATGAGTTCACCCAGCACAGAGAGCTTTGCCTGGCTGCCCCTGAGGCTGGGCTCTGATGAGCTCCAGCAAAGGCAATCAAAGCTTTCCTGCCTGGGACTCTGAACATTTCATTTCCTCACTGGGTGCTGTGTGATGCATCTCCTCTGCACCTGCACCTCTCCCACCCTCTTCTGCTCCTGGCATTCAACAGCAATTACAAACCTGTCCGTGTGGGGAGGTCTGAGCTTTGGCTGGAGTGTTAGAACCCATCAAGACTGCTCTGCCTCCCCTCCTCCAGAGCAAAATTCCACCCTCTCAGCCTGCATTGTCTGCACTTGCAGCTGTTTTATCTGTGGAACGATCCTTGCCTCTTTGGGGAGGTCTCAAGCCTTTTAAATCATCATTTCTTTACACACCAACCACTGGAGCAGGATCCTGACACCCCCACCCCCCAGCCAGCCAACTGAGCACAGCCAAAGCAGCACTTTCCCTGCTTTTCCTTACATCTCAATTCATCCCAGAGAGAGCAAAGCTGCTTTAGGCAGCTTCTTTCTGCCTGCTTCGAAGCCAGAATAGAAATAAACTCCAATTTCCACTTCCCCCAGGAGATCTAAGCCAACTGGCACAACACACAAAGAGGGAGCATGTTTTATGCAGCCCAAAACCTCCACCAGAAGCACTGAACAACGAGCAGGCTGCAGCAAACAATGCAGAGTGGTTATGTTATTAGAGAAGCTTAACCTGCCCTTTGTCTGTGGCACCTGTGCCAGGAGACTTCCACTCTGGGAAAGGTGATCAGAACTGGGTGTTTATGGTCCTTTTTTTGGCTCCTAAATGGATCAGGACAGGCTGTGTGCTCACACTCCCTGGTTGAGGTCTGTTGTGATGGATCAGAGAGGGTCACACAGCAGTACACACTTTGAAGGCTGGAGAGAAGTTACCCAGAATGACCTCTTTAAAGCACCAAAAAAGAGAGCACATGCAAATGTAAATTCTGTGCTGCTAATCTGCTGCTGTGATAGATTGTCTAGGAAAGAGAAACACAAAAACTGTATTAAAAAAACAAAAACAAAGGTGTAAGTGACAGAAATGGTTCTGTGAAATGTTAGGGAAAGCATTCAGAAGGAAAATCAGTCAAGCACTGGGGTAGATCTGGAGGTGCATTCTCAGATTTAAAAACATTACCACAGAATCACAGCCACATGCAGGCTGGCAGAGCCCCTCAGGAGCTCCAACCTAGAACTCTGCTCTGCAAGAGTCACCTTAAACCACAGCCCCAAGCACCACATCCAAACCACCCTGAAACACAGCCAGGCTGGGGGACTCCACCACCTCCCTGGGCAGCTCATTCCAGTCCCTGACCACTCTCTGCATGAAAAACCTTTCCCTAATATCCAAGCTAAATCTCCCCAGCCTCAGCTTGAGGCCATTCCCCCTTGTTCTGTCCCCAGCTCCCTGTGAGCAGAGCCCAGCAGCAGCCTCTCCACAATGTCCCTTCAGGTAGCTGCAGACAGCAATGAGCTCTGCCCTGCTGTGCTCTGATGCTGTCTGGACTGTTGGTGTTTAGGCAGTTTTGGACACCCTAATGATGCACAGATTTAGACAAACTCAGGAATCCCTGAATCTCAGCATGGGGGTTGGAAGGGACCTCTGGGGATCACCCAGTCCAATCCTCTGCTCCAGCAGGGCACCCACAGCAGCCTGCCCAGGAGTACAATGCCCAGGGGGGGTTGGAAGCTCTGCAGAGAAGGAGACTCCACAGTCTCTCTGGGCAGCTTGCTCCAAGGCTCCAGCAGCCTCACACCAAACAACTTTCTCCTCCTGTTCAGATGGAACCTCCTGGGTTCCAGGTTGTGCCTATTGCTCTTTGTCCTCTCACCACTGACATGAGTCTGTCCCCATCCTCATGCTCCCCACCCTTTAGCTCTTGCAGAGCATTGCTCAGATCCCCTCTGGAGCTGCTCTTCTGCAGGCTCTCAGCCTTCCCTCCTCAGAGAGCAAGCTCCTCTGCTTAGGAGCTGCCTTGGCAGTGCTCCTCATTTGAACACTAATTTATTACACATGTTTGTTCCCTCTTGTGTACTTAAAGCATTTTATAGTTCCTAATTTCCTAGTTATAAGATTATACCCTCTGATTTCCATGGCTCTCTGCCAACTCTCACAGTTTGGATTACTGAAAGCAGATGCAGAGGCTGCAGCAAGCCTGAATGCCCTCAGCTCCACCCAGGCTGACCTGCCCTCAGCTCCACCAAGTGCCCAGCAGAGCCTGAGCTGGGGAGGGACAGCAGTGAGCAGGGCTAGGGCTGGGCTGGCACACAGCAGGGCACTCAATGCTGTTTAAAGCACCAAAAGCCAACAGGTAGGATAAAATCACTCAGAGGGGGGTTCACTGAAAGCTTGTTGGGTCTCCCCTTCACACTGCCAAGCATGAGGCAGAAGACTGAGGAAAGAAAAAGTGGTTTCTGCTACCTTTGTGGCCCTCAGCTCCCAGGATCAGAGAACCAGAGTGGCTGGAAGAGACCTTTAAGATGATCACATCCAACTGTTAATGCTACAGGGAGATTCTCTTCTGGTTACTCAGGTTGGCTTTAATGCTACTCTGTGCCAGTGAAGGCTCCAAAAGTCACTTATTTAAGAGGTCCCTGAGCTGAGAGCTCAGACACAGCCCTCAAGGCACCAGCTGCTGTGATACCCAAACACCTCCAGCTCATCACCTTTACAATACAAACTGCCAATAAGAATCATTCTGATGGCAGAGGTTGGTCAGGAGGACCTCTTTATGATTTAATATTGCAGTTTGCTCTTATAAAACCTTTTAAATAAAGTTTTCCCCCCCTTTTTTAGATCATTTTTGCTGCACTTGCTAACCTCCCCAAGCTTAGCTCCAGGCAGAGGTGCTGAGCACCTCTCTTGCACATAGACCAAAGGAGCTTCCCTAAATCCTTTTGGTTTATTTGGCTGATAAAAATCAAAACTTCCACCTAAATCAGGTCGAAGCACACCTCCAGCCTGCTGCCTTGATGGGGCTTTATTTATTTTAAGTGCCTCTTTGTAGTTCAGTGAACAATTACAAATCATTTTGCCCAATTTCTTCAGGCACTCCAGGCAAGCCAGGAGCTAATTAAGTGGCGTGACAGCCGCCAGCAGCAGCAGCATCAGTGCGGGTGGGGAAGGGCTGGGAGGTGTTTAATTGCAATATAAAGGGGAATTAAGCAGCAGCAGTAGTAAATGGTATTGACAGGTGAGGGTACATGTCTCAGAGAGGTGGCTAAGCAAGTGCTTGCAGGTGCTCTGAATGCTTTGGAGTTCTGAGATGAGGATTAATTGGCTGGAGGTGTTTTATAGACTGTTTCAGGTGGTTAATGCCTTACAAGCTCTGGAGGTAATCAGCTGTGGGTACAGAACAAGGTTGGCATCGACACCCTGATTAAGTGCACTACAAGGGTCTGGGGTGGGTTAGGAGGGTTGTGGTTAGGAGGTTGAGAGAGGTTCTCCTGACTCTCTGCTCTGCCCTGCTGAGGCCATGTCTGGAGTCCTGTGTCCAGTTCTGGGCCCCCCAGTTCAAGAGGGACATAGAACTGCTGGAGAGAGTCCAGCACAGAGCCACAGAGATGCTGAAGGGAATGGAACAGCTCTGGTAGGAGCAGAGCCTGAGGGAGCTGGAGCTGTGCTGCTGGGACAGGAGGAGACTGAGAGGTGACCTCAGCAATGGGGATAAAGATGTGCAGGTGAGTGGCAGGAGGCTGGAGCCAGGCTCTGCTGGGTGATGCCCAATGCCAGCACAAGGGGCAATGGTGGAAGCTGAGGCAGAGGAAGTTTCATTTCAACATGAGGAATTTTTTCCCTGTGAGGGTGATAGAGCCCTGGCACAGGCTGCCCAGGGGGGTTGTGGAGTCTCCCTCTCTGGAGCTATTCCAAACCCAGCTGGATGTGTTCCTGTGTGATCTGGTGTAGGAGATGCTGCT
>VWYK01083926.1:77095-88926 GCA_013399775.1 Semnornis frantzii | reverse complement strand
TTTTTTTTTTTTTTTCCTGGACAGATAGTCAAAATTTGAAACACGTGGGTTAAAATATGTAACCAAACCAGTATCTGTTCCATATAATACCACCTTCCTTCCTGCCCTTCTCAAATGGAGACATAACCAAAACATATGAAACTTTTATGGGCAAGAAAAGTAACTTGGAATTAAGGATACTCGTAGCCAGGATAGAATTTCAAAGCTACAACCCAGAGCTACCCTGAACACATGAGAATGTGTGACTATTGTTTGTTTACAGCTCATGTTCTCGTTTAGACAGATTAGACAGACAGACAGATAGATAAGTATGTAGCTAGATAGCTAGAAACTCAGATCTGGTCTTGCATGGACACTGACTTAATATGCAATCATATGAGTGTTTTTTAATATTAATGTGTCAAAACTTGTTTGGCACAGTTTGTGTCTGACTGCAAGGAAGCAGACTACCCTTTAAAGTTACCAAACGACTCTACCTAAACTACAGTTTATGTCCAATAAGTTTGTCAAAATTGTCTGTCATTTGCAGTCTGTGTTACCATAGATCTATTTGATTGAAGACATCTACTGTTCCACACATAAATGTCAAGTTTCATAATATTTCCAGTGCTTTTTTTTTTTTTTTCTTTTTCTTTTCCTCAATATATAACTGGAGGAAAGCTACAAGTTACTCTGAAAAAAATATTTCCAGATAATGTGGATTTTCCACGCGGCTGGCCAAAACTTCATGAAGAGAAAAATTAAAGGTCAACTGCAACTTAAAAAGTCCTTTCTACATTATTTCACTTCATAATCACCAGATTCTTGCATCGCTTCCCCTCCCTGCAGTTCTTTTCTGCAGTGCTCAGTGATGGTGTTCGGGGCCACCCCGGCTCGCTAGGTACCACTCCGATCATCGCACACTCCTCGCCCTTCTCCACGCAGGCTATGATGTATAAAACACTTACCTTCGCGCATCTCCTAATTTTTAGGAAACTTTAACTCCACCGAGAAGCCTCAGCAGCTCCCCCGGACATCCCGAGCGGCGTTTTGTAACGCGGAGCCCAGTAAGCGTAATAATTCCCCGTGCTGCTTCAGGGATGCAAAATGAACAAAGGCCATGATTTTTTTTTTTCCTCCGGGGCTGCTCCCCTCGCCCTGGGCGGCTTTGACATTGATCTGAAGATCGCCATCTTGTGGCAAAGCATCCGCCAAACCGCCGCCACCGCCGCCCGCCCGTCGTCTTGCTGCGGGGCCCCGCCGAGGGCGGCGGCGGAGGGCAGTAGTCGCTCACCTCCCAGCGTAGGAACCTCCGGGGCGAACCTCTGCAGGCTCTATAGAGGTGTATTTCGGTGAGGCGAGGTGAGAGGATAAGTCAAGGACACTTCTTTTTTATGGACACATTGTCATAGCAGAACAGAGAATGCGATTTTACTGGGTTAGGAAACCAAAACCCCAACCACAACTCCATGGCTTCACTGTCTCTAGGATCGGCTATGAATGCCAGTTAATTTTTAACCAGGAAAGGAAGCTCACTGGCTTAACTTTCATTGCCATTCAACTCTCCATTCATCTCTCTGTCCCTCTCCAACTACCCATCCATCTGTCCAACATCTCCTTGCAACTGATGTTTCCCTTCGCATATCAGACAAACAAACAAACAAAGTTCCCCTTTCCCCCCTTCACTTTTCAACATTTCCTCTGGGTAGACGTTGTCTGGCTGGGTGGCAGTTGTCAACAAAGGCCCAAAGTCAGTAAGTCCTTCACCTCAAGGTTATGGGTGATGTCCAAGCAATACAGAAGTTCAAAGCCAGTAAACAATGCCAAAACAGAATGTACATTATTTTCTTCAATAGGATTAGGGTCAACATTGAAGGTTCAAACACTCTTCCCAGAACACATTCCTGTCTCAGCTATTGTTTGGAATTTGGATTTTCTGTTTCCCCTCTCAACTTTCTCCATCCAACCGTTCTTGCCCAACCCCACCCACTCCAGTCCATCCCCTCCTGGACTTGGAGATCAAGGACAATTTCAAACAGTCCATTTCCATCTCACTGCTATACGGATGTTTTGTTTTTCATCCCTCCAAAGACCACCATTTTCTTAGGGCACTCGCACTTCTGACCACATCCATCCCCTGGCTTGGACCTTCCCTTTGGTGCAAGGCTTACAAACCCTGCCCCAAACACTACCAACACCACAAACGTTTCCCAAGCAATTCTCCTGGACACATGTGGTGGGGAGCAGACAGCAATGTCACATCAGACCATCAAGCATAGGCCAGCATGGGCAGGATAAGGAAAAGGCCTAACACATAGCAAGCTACTATCAATCCTCTTTTCCTTCTCCCTTGACCTGCTCAAAAGATGCTTGAACAAGACCAGGTTCACTTATTAACTCCAGAGCAGAAGATAAGATGACATAACTCAGAAAGGAGGAATGATTTGCCCCCAGTGACTGGAGGGGATTGTGGGGAATTTCAGATGCCAGAGCACTATCAATAAAAGAACGTGCAGCAATGTAACACCAGAGTACAAGTGTAAAGTTTCAATTTTTGCTTTATTTTCCTTGTGCGCTGTTTCACTGTATGCATGCAACCAAACACTTCTGCATATTAAAAGAAAACTGTATATACATACAAATGATACATACTGAAAACAGTGATGTCACATGAAGAATCTGCATTTTTGTGAACCGTGTCAAAGAAATTACACTAATTTGGTAAACTTATTAATCGAAACACATTCTTATCACCACTGTGTTGCACAAGTAATCTCCACACCCTTTAAGCCTCAAAGGAACATAATCAAGCAGGAGAAATAATAATAATAATTAAAAAAAATTTTAAAAAAAGAAGGCATTTGAACAAAATAGGTTGGAGGTTCTTTTATTATTATTTACAAGTCTTGTAAAACACTGTTCCTGTATGAAATATACATTCAGATGCTCTCAACAGCAAATTGCCTTAACAATAGAACATTGTATCTTTTGTAAACCGATATAGAATTTTAAATATTTTCCTTTTTTCTCTTTTTAAATTTTTTTTTTCCACGCTTTGGTTCCTGCAGGGAAATATATATATTTAGAGATACTTAAAATAACTCTGAACAACTCCTCATTCTTTGCATATGTCGACTGGGTGACAATGTAGAGCTTGTGTCATTTAAAGTAGATAACAACAAATTATCATATTTACATTGTTTGGCTTCTGTTTAAACTCCTCACCAGTCAACTTTAAACGAACATGCAATCGAGTTATTTTAACGATCCAATGTTGCTGCATTGCACAACTCCAACTTTCAATTAAGTGTTGTGTGGTATTTGCTAAACTCTCGTTCTCCACAGGTATTTCCTGAAGAAAGTTTGTGAGCCAGAAGCCAGAAGGTTAGTTTCCTTTATGGAGTTGTTTCTTTAAAAAGGCTGAATTTCACACTCTTTTGCCGATTTATTTTTAATATTTAAATATGATTTGTCTCAGAAAACATGGCAACGCATAGTCAAAAATAAACCAAGAACTAGTTTAAATTTGCTCTTTTTTTCCCCCCAGCGATTGTTTCTTTACAATATATGGTGAATTTATACCTGATTTTTGAAGTAAATAATTAATTCTTCCATGTAGTCATCTCCATTCCCCTACATCCTCCTTCCCTATACTCCCAAAGGAAACACTATTACACCCATCACTACGCCCATGTTACAACTGCTAGCGTTTGGCCTCGTGAAGGTGTAGGTATGTCATTCCCCCCTCCCATTAATTCTCTCTGTGTGTATATGTCCCTTAAATTCTCTTTTTCAAACCCATGAGCAGCGGAGCACTGCCTCTAACCTAGACATTTTCTGCGAAGGAAGGACAAAAGATTATTCCTTAGAGTTCGCATTCTGCAGTAGTCCTGTTTGGGTGTGCTCGACCTGGTAGTCTCCAGACAGCTGTTCCGCAGCAGCACAAGGGCGAGGGAGGGTCGGGGACGGGCGAGTCCTGGGACAGAGATGTGCAGTCCCTGCCTGTCCCTGCCGAAAGCAGTAGCAGGGTGATCCGCAGTGCCTGGAAAGGTAAGAGGTATGGATTTTGCACTCAGAGGTGACGTGCACGTTTAGAAATGGATGCCATGTGTGTCAAAATCAAATCGATTCCAGTTGATCTCTGTATATATATATATTTATTTATATATATATATAACAATCATTGACGTTCCAGAGTAGGTTTACATGTAGGTAAAACCTTGGATTCTCCTAGTCCCATCAGATACACACCTCCTTCCTCCATGTAACCCTGTGGCTTGACCTTGTCAAGGGTGAAATCTGAATTTAATCTAGTTTTGAAAAATACTATGAGTTTTAAAGTAGTGGATTAGCTGAGTAATATTGTAATCTGTCCCTGTTAATTTTTTTTTCTTTCATTCTTCTGTTCTGAAACCATATTTTCACTTGGCGGTCGGTCAGATTGAGCATTCGAGAGAGTTGAAGGCGTTTCTCTTTGTTTATGTAGACACTGAAGAAGAATTCCCTTTCTAACTCTCTAATTTGATATTTGGTGTATGGGCATCTCTTTTTACGGGTACGTTGTCCACCTGTGGAGTGAAGAAAGGCAGAATCGTTTGAGACCCGGCGGGGGCCGGCGGCGGGGGCTGAGGAGAGGTGTTGGGGGAACATCCAGGCGTACACTAACACGGAAAAGATGCGGTTTGCCCTCTCAGGGGCCGGCACTGGTAGATCAGAGGCTGAACGCCAGCCCTTCTCCTGCACGGATGCGGGAAGCCTGGGACCGGGACTCACCGGGATCAGCCGGGTCCCGCAGCACCGCGGCCCCAAGCAGCGGGCAGGACGAACCTCCCCCGAGACGCAGGGATCCGGCCTCTCTTCCTCCGCGGGGAGGGCGGCCGGAGGAAGGGGCGATGGCGGGGGGTTCCTGCAGATTTCACGAGCCGGAGGGAAAATTTTGTAGGCTGCTCCGCCGGGCGCCACGCACACGGAGCTGCTCAGGGAACGGCCATCACCTAGCTGTCTGCCCCAGGCACCGCGGTACTGGGCAGGGGGACCCGGCGCCAGCCCTCCCAGAGCCCCTGATCGCTCCGATCTCCCCCCTCACTCCCTAGACTAATCTCAGCTCCACATCCCCAGCGGAGGAACAGCCCTTGAGCTCAAGGTTAAGGCGCCTCAATTTCCTCCAGACGTGTTTTTTTTCAAGCACGCTCTACTCCACCGCATCGAGGTATTCTCTCGATGACCCATTACGGTTTTAAAGTTCATATAAAAGGTTTCAAGGTTCAGGAGCCATTTGCATTAAACTTAGCTGCTATCCCTTTAAAAACTTCCTTTTCTGGCACGGTTCATTGTGGAGGTATTTTTTTCCCCCCGAACCGTGCACTAGCTTTTGCCTTTTAAAAAGCCCACATAAAAAAAATCAGACTTTGACAGATTGAATAACAATTGCAAGTAACAAACTGTTGGACAGAAGGCAACACGTAATTGCCACAGTGCCTTAGTAAAATGGCTTCCTTTAGACAAAAAGGCCAGCTTTAGGTTAATTTGTTTATTTTAATATATTGGTACGGTTCAGGCGGCTACTTTATCTGTTAAACGCTATTCTAGCGCAATCGTTAAAACGGTGAAGGCTTTGAATTCATCTCCTAACTAGACTTCTGGTGCAACACATGGCTTTTATAAAATCACTGGATTACACTGATATCAAAGGAATCGAATCTCCTTTTTTCGCCGAATTTACAGGCACCGAAGGTGCGTTATTATTTTTCGAGAGGTGNGGAAAAAAAAAAAAAAAAACGGCATTCATTGCCCGGTGGGTATTTCACGGCCAATTTCAGCACTAAACACGTGATCTCGCCTTTTATAACAAAGTTTTGTTGGGGGAAATCTAAAGACCCTTCATAAACCTTATATGCTTATAAAACAGCATATAAAAATTTAACAGCGGCGGTGCGCTAGGTTTCAAGCTGCCTTTCCTAAAAGCTCTCGGGCGCTGCCTTTATACGTACTGGAGCTGCCGGATTTCTCCTCATTGTTGCCGGAAGATGACTCGGGGCTGCTGCTGCTCTCCGGCCGCCTCCGCCTCTCCTTCTCCTTCTCCGCCGCCGCCCTGCCGCAGCCGCCCTCCGAACTTGAAGTTGCCGCCGCCGCCGCCCCGGCGGCCGCAGGCGCCTTCTCGCCATTCTTGTCTACCGGGTAGTCCGCCGAGGACAGGTTTTCCGCCGTGCCATAAGCCGTCTCGAAAAACTGGTCGAAAGCCTGGGGTAGGACCCCGTTCCTGCCCACCGTGCTATAGAAATTGGAGGAGACGTTGGAGCTGGTGTGGTAGACGTTAGCTGTGTTTTTGCCGAACATCTCGCCCATGCTAGCAGTGTTGGTGGCAGGCAAGCAGTCTCTGTGCATGATCTCCTCTGCGGAGTAGCAGTGGGGCAGATTGTTCCTGGGGTGCCATTTACTGGAGGGATCAATGGCATATTCCCTGAAGGTAACTTCTCTCACAGGTTGGACCTGGGGTAGGTTGGAGGAGTAGGAGTATGTCATAGGGCGAGAAGACGGGGTCTGGGGCAAAAAAGAAGGGAGGCTGGAAAAATCAGGACCCGAGACGTAGTAAGTACAACTTGGCAAATACATGTTAGAGGAACAAGGAACACGCTCATCAAAATCCATCATTAGGGCTACCTCGGCTTCTCCGCATTAGCTGAGCTTAACATGATTCTGTAACGCAGCTGCCTCTTTGAAGCAGATCCGTGAAGTAAGAGATGGGGAGACGTAAGCTGACGTGGAAAGCTCTCCCCGGCGGCAGGGAGGTGCGGTCACGTGGCCCGACGTTGACATTGACGAGCGGCGGGTCCAGCCCCCGCTCCCTTTGTGGCCATCGCGGGGGGAAGCAACAGCTCGTCGCCAGCGCCTACGGGCGAGCCGAGAGCAGGTTGCCCAGGGGTAGCCCGCGGGGGGGGACACACCCGCCTGGCCACTGCCCCAGTCTTAGCCGCCTGGGCCATGGCACCCGCTGGCTCTGGAGCAGAGAGGCTTAGCAGTCCCCCCAGGGCTAGGTGAGACCTTTCTGTCTGTCTGTGTGCTTGCTGGGGCGTTCGGCGGCTCGCTGCAGGGCTCCGAGAAGGAGACATGCAGGCATACTTTCTTCTGGAAAGGTGCTCCCGATCACTAAAAGATCCTGAAGAAATCGAGAAATCGGCTATGGGTTTTGGCTTTTGTTTGGTGGGGTTTTTTTTGTGTTGTTGGGTTGTTGGTTTTTTTGTTTTGTTTTGTTTCCTTTCTTTTTTTTTGTGTGTGTTTTTGGTTGTTTGTAGTATATTTTTGTGTGTGCTTCTGTTTGATCTGAGTCCGTTTGGGATTCTCCAACTCCCCCTGAAGAGAAAAAAAAAAAAAAAAAAAAAAAAGCGCTTTCGTCCCGCAGGGTTTTTCTGGAAACCTTACTAAGAAGAATGTGCCAGGGTCAAGTCTGCACTGATTTTCATGGTGAATAGATTACATGCTTGCATTCATGTTCACTTCCGAAGCGCTTAGTGTCTTCCTTCCCTTACTTACATATTAACCTCAAATACCTCTTGCGGCGGCTTCAGACAAGCTTTACTGGGGGTCGTTAACAATGTTGAGTTCTCAGGACGCTGGGTCCTTCTCCTCACCCTCTCCGAATCGTTCCTTGGATTCGCAACACCAGAAAGCCCTTTAAATTGCAGACCACGGAGCTAAAAATTACGGATCTAACCATCTCAATACTGCCGCTAAATACTTGGAAAACCAGTGGATGTTGGACTACCCTGGCTTGACAAATACTTCTAGTTTAATTGCCAGAAGCCTAGTTAAAATTATTTGACATACTGTTAACCCCTAGGAACAAACCTGCCCTGTCGTGATAGTTTCCTTTTTGCTTCGTACCGTTGTGGAAGGCTGAGACCCAGAGAGACCTGTATTAAAAACGTGGTTAAACTTTTACTATTGTTGCATGAAAGAGATGATATAGAAAGCGAATTGTACAGGGCAGAGACTAAAAAGTACTTCTCTGCCAATAAAAATGCACACCCCACCAAATGAACAGAGCCAAAGAAAACAGAGAAATGCGCCAAAGAATACAGCACCTTTTGAGTACAGACATCCCTAGGCTCTCGGGGGAAAAAAAATGCTATTCTGATGCTCGATTACAGAAAACAAATATTTGGGTTCCGGCTGGATTTCATCAAAATAGAAAAACAGAACAGCAAAGGGCTATCGTGAAGTCGGTGCTCTTAGAAAGTTAGATGTAGTTCAAGATCCATGCCCCCATGGACTTTGTAAGCTAATGGAAGGGAAAGGAAAATGCTGGGGAAAGAGTGTTTGGATTTTCCCCCCTCTTCCTCTGCAGTACTGTGGAAGTATTTATATATCCGGAGAAAGTTCTCTAGTAAATTCTGGAGATCTTCGGTATTTAAATGTCAACATCGATTTGTTTATTTATTGCTTAGCTTATCGTAACTGACTCAATAACAAATCTAATCATCTTGTGCACAGAGAAAATATTCTCATTATGTATTTTCCTTACATTATAGTTAACAATTGCGCTTGAATTCAAGCTGTAAATCCAATATTATCAAGTAATTACTTTGTAGTGGAGTAAACTAATTTATTAGCATTAATGTTTATATGCCTTTTTCTTATTTTACAAGGGTAACCGTTCACAAATCAAATGCCCCGGACATATTCCTGTAATGAACTCTTTATTTTGGTTTGCTGCAAGAACTTCTTATGCTTGCTGCATGTCTGCAAGCTGAACTTGAAATTAATTAATTAATCTTCCAGCTTGACAGATTTGCTAGAAAGTGGATAGAAAGAGATTGCATGGCGTCAAAACCGCTAGCAGAAGACCGTGTCGTTTAGGGATTGTAAAAGAGTTGGGGGGGCTTTCTCTCTCTCTCTCTCTCTCTCTCTCTCTTTTTTTTTTTTTTTTCCTTCCTGAATTGAAACTGGGGGTACAAGAGCTCTGGTTGCCTTTTTCTTAAGGCTATATTTTTGCTCGCATTCAGTTCCCCCCTAGCTTTTGCGGGAGGGTGAGTGGTGTGAGGCTGGGGAGTCGGAAACCCACTTTCAATACCCGATCACTGTTTATTTTCTCTTTGTCCCCCCCACCCTTAAGTTCCGTCGATTAAAAACCGCTCCTCATACCCTGTACACACGCAGACACCCCTCCCTTCAAACAAGGAGGAATGTATAAGGATTTCAGTGACTTTGAGATAACAAAGGCGCCACCATTGCAGAACCTCGCCCCGCCTCTGTGTGATGGCAAACAAATTCTTGTACTTGTATTAGGGCTTTTAAGGCTATAATTGAACACGGCGCGTCTAGGAGAACGAAAACAGTTCTAGACTGACCTGGGGTTTTATAGCACTTTGGCAGTCAACTTCAGCTTGTGTCAGCGCAGACATGACAGAGCTGCCCAACGCTTAATCGCGGGACGCCACTTCCTCGGACTCACTGCACCCCCCATTTCAATAAATTTCAAACCTTGGGACTAGAAATGGGGAACATAGCTGGTACAGGTTTGTATGGGGCTCTTTCCCACTCCACTCTGCTGCCGGGGCTATGGCGCCGTACGAGACTCCGCCGTGCTAGAGGTCGGGGCAGCCTCTGGGAAACAAAGGGGATTTAAGACAAGAGGGGCGAGAAGGCAGCTGGAAATAGACGTGTGTGTGCCTGTGCGTGGGTGTGAGTGTGTCTGGGCATATGTGTGCTTGCATAGCATGCACACGTGCAACCCCGATGCCTACTTTCTGATCGCTGGATCCGCGTTTCCCCTTCCCAAACCAGGCAGCTTGTTTAGTTAAGCGGGTTTGCAGCACCAGAGGACCCCAAAATCCCTCCCTCCAATCGGGGAGGCTGATAGAGAAGCCTTCGAGGTGAGCAGCTTGTCTAGGAGCGAGTAGACACCCAAGGCACAGTCTGTTCTTTGCTTTATTTGCTGTTAAGTGAAACAGAGATAATGTATGCCTAAAGCTCCGGAATGTGTGGGTAATTGCAGGGAGCCTGCTGTTGAGTTGCTGTGTTCAGCACAATTATCAATGTCGATGATTTGGTCTAATGTTGAATTGCTCTTTTAATACAGTAATTGGGACTTCCGCGTTGAGGAAGGGGAAAAAACGAGCCTTCCCCTTGCTAACCTCACTGAAAACAACATAAACAAAGGCAGGCATTTCGTTTGGAGAAGCAAAATGCATTCGTTACGCCTTCTCATGTATTTCGGCCAGATTAGAGAGGGTAAAACCTCTCTCGAATTGGGAGCTCTGCTCCAGGACGTTTCTGCAAAGGACGGCGTGGCCAAGACGTGGGGAGGCTGAGAGCACATTTCCCTATAGCTAAGCTAAACAAAGAGAATGAAGAAAGCTACATCTCTTCTTTGGAGGAATATAAACAGAGCTGGGACGCCTAGATAGACTAGCTTTTGCATATACAGAGGGTGTGCAAAGCCAACTGTTTAACTTAGTACCGCTCGTCTCTGAGAGGTCAAGTTCTACAGTATCTAAACTGCTGTCTTTTGTACCTGGCTTTGGTTGGGGTGGGGGTGGGAGAAGTCGGTGGGAAGAATCCTACCATTTACCTTGCTAGTAGCTTGTATGCCTGTAATTAATAGAAGAAACATGCGCTAAAAGGGATTTGCGTAGAAAGGAGCCAATTAAAATATTACACGATCCCTGGCTTCAATTGCTGCTGCTCCTCTCGCACGGGAAGAGTGAGCGGTGTTACGATTCGAACAGGAGAAAGTATCTCAAGAATTAAGACAGTGTTTTGCAAACTCGCGAGTTGGTTACAACCTACAAAGACATTAGAAAAAAGTAATAATAGGGAGTTCACGACGCTCTTGCCAAGAAAAAGCAGCCTTCTTCCCATCTTTTCCGGTGAAAAGAAAACCAGAAGGTGCAATTCTTCGCAAAATTTCCCAGGAATGGAGCTTCAGAAAAGGGTACTTATTGTTTGGATTTTAAGTATTTCGGGCTCAGACGTTCTTAAGGGGACGTTCTGCTTTTCTATTTATCTTTTTGTCTGAAAAGGAGCTATACATAACCACCTATTTATTAAAAAACAAATCAACTCAACAAACAATGAAACAAAAAGAACACACACAGAACCCAACCAACCAAAAAAATCCCAACAAAATCCACTACTAATTATGTTCCCTTAACACTGCAATACCATCTAGTGTTACAATAGTATCTTTTTCGAATACTTCGGATAATACGAGATTTGTTTTTTTTTTTACATCGCTGAGTTATAAGTCCCGTGATGTGATATAGGAAGTGTTCACCTATTGTCCAAAACCCGAAGAGATATGGTTGAGATTTCGCCAGAAAAATGCAGAATATGTATAAAGAGAAGGGACAGATGTAAACGTGAATCAAGTAAAGGTTATTCTGACTTTTTGTTGTTGTAGTATTTAATTGCATTGCATTATTTTAGAGCTCGAATATCTCCAAAAACGTTTGTTCTCTGGGTGTAGAATATTTTAGATTGATTTTTAATTACAGTTACCGAAATCCTTTCCTCCATCACCGTCTCTATCTTGTTAAGTAACTGAGAAGGAAAAAAAACTTCAGTGAGTGTTTTGGGGGTTTGTTTGGGTTTTCCCCCCCTCCTGTTCAGTTTGACCATTAGGATTAAACGGTGGCGGACGTATAGAGATCTACCCGTCCTTGGCGACCAATCATGATATTTTGCATCCTTTTCAGCTGATGAACATCCGAGGGCTCTATCTGAATATAGAGTGACTCTAATAGCTGCAACGACTCGAAGCATAGATTTATGTTTTGGTTGGTTGGTTGTGCAGGTTTTTGGTTTGGTTTGGTTTGTTTTTTTTTCCTCAACAGTGGAGGCTTCTTAGAGAC
>VWYK01083926.1:52893-65245 GCA_013399775.1 Semnornis frantzii | reverse complement strand
CCCCCCCCCCCCCCCCCGTGGGCCCCCCCGCCCCCACGTGATATGCAAAGCAGCTGATAAACATCTGAAGGAATAAAGCGGAGATAATTAAATAATGTGGTCCCTGCGCGGGGCCGGGGCACGGCACGGGGGCGCGGGCACGAGAGCGGGCACGGCGCGGTCCTGCCGCCGCCGAGCTGGGCGCGGGTGCAGGGGGAGGGGGGACCGGGGGGCCCTCCCGTCCGCCCTCCCTCCCTCCTCCCTCCTTCCTCCCTCCTTCCTCTCTCTTTCCTCCCTTCCCTCGCCACCGAGGCGTGAGCATTTTGGCCCCGTTGTTGCAGCGGCGAGTTCCCTGAGGTGCGGGGCTCGCCGCGGCACCCTGCCCGGTTCCTGCCCTATTCCTCTTTCCTACGGCTCTACTCTTTCCGAGCTCCGCGGAAGCCTCAGAGGCCTCCCCTGATCTCCGGTGGGAGATGAGCCGCACCCCTTCGACCCCTTTCCTCCCTCGGTCTGGGCCGCCGCCTCTCCCTTGGGAACGCTGGCGGAGCCGCAGTCGGTGGCGGAGGGACCTGCCGTATACTGAAGGAGAAGGAACGTTCCCCGGCCCACTCTCCGGGACAGATAAGGGTCTAGAAGCGGAATCTCCTGTGGTCCTCTCTGAGTGTTTTCTTCCGTCCTTCTCGCCCGTCGAGAGCCCAGGACCCATCTTACTTCTCTCGTCACAAAGCCTCAGAAGTCAGATAAGAGCAACAGACCAGGAAATCCCGTTTTTATTTATTATTATCTTTTAGGACGGTCTCGGGGAGAGGGAGGGTTATCTGAATCTCCACCGCCATTCCGACGCATTATTTGATGCTGTAATAATAAACGGGGCCTACAATTCCGCTTGAATCTTTTTTAGCTGTAAAATATCACCTCGGTTTGTATAGTGTGCACACGGACCATGGTGCTTTTTTGTGCTTTGGAAAAATGGTTTATTGACTGAAACCCCTCTATTTTCTTTCTCCGCAATAAAAAGATAGGAAAAAAAAAACATAACAAAACAAAAAACCACACACAATCAAGTAAAGAAACAATTGTATTTCCTATGAAAACTTTAGGATTTTTCACAGGCCGAAATAAATTACCATTTTTAATATTCCACACACTCCCTACCAGCACGAATGCCTTCCCCACCAGCGTTCAGTTAATCGTGCATAACCTTGAACCTCAGAAGATCCATCACTAAGCTATCAATAAACTTGCCCTAAAAAGTATTCATGTCATCGTTAATAGCTCTCTCAACGCTCAAGTGTGTGGACGAACAGTCCCGAATACTCCCAGCACGAAAACTCATTTCTTTACATACATTTTTTTTCCTCGTTAATTGCATGTTGCTTTGTTTTGCGCCTGACAGCTCTGCGTATTTATTATCCTATTGTGTTTCCCATTGACGTTGTAGCATTGTTTTGCCCGCATGGCTACAAGAGCGGAGCAGTCCCCGGACGTGCATTGTTACTGAGCGGGCTCTTCCTCGCGTAGTGCAGAGTTGCTAGCCATGAGAAATGGCTCTTTGGCGCCCATGTATTCCTTTTCAAGGTGCCTTTTCCGTGCGGTAGGTTGGGATACTTGAAGCCGCTGTCATGAGTATGTCAATGATATGACTGCATTTTGGCTGATTTTTCCCCCTTCATTGTAGCCTAAGTCCCATTTTGTCTTCACACACCCTTTACCACATTCTTCCTCATGGCCAAACGCAAATATTTATCTCCCGCGTATTTTTCCTTTAACTTCAGGCTCCAGTTTTGAGACCTGTGGATTTCCTCGGCCAAACACTGCTTGACAGGCATGAATTGGATCGTTTTGTTTCTCTCTGGTTTCTCGAGGCAGCTTCTGAAAATCAAGTCGCAACTGATAGGGGGGAGAAGGGGGAAGGGAAGGCAGCTCTGTGGGGCAGCACTATTTTACATACGGGTTAGACGCGGCTAGAGGCCAAGGTCAAGTTGAAAGCTGCAGTCTAGCCAATGTGAGAACTGTCATTCAAAGCCCTAAGATCTGTGCCATTTGTTAAAAAGCGGATAGCCATGAGAACACTAAATTCCCCAGCTCGTCTCCCAGCCCCAGTCCATCCCTCCTTCGCTCTCCAAACTCTCTTTTACCTCAACCGCGGAGCATTTCTCCCTTATCTGCCTCTACTTTTCAAGACCCTTACCATAACGAAGAAGACAAGTGAAACCACAGGATTCGGTCGCGGTGCAGATCCTAAAAGTCGTGAAGAGTTAGGGAGAAGCAAAGAAGGTGGGGACACATCCAATCTGCTGAGTTTTGATGGTTGTTTTGTTTTGTTTGCCCACTTGGGACTGTTTAAGCCCTGGGATAAGGGAGATTAGACTAATAGAGCTCTCTTTTCTCCTTTCTCTGCATCTCTCCCTCTCTCTAGAATTCTATTTAATCACTAGGGAAGAGGGCCGTCCTTTTCGCAGCTGATAAGAGCATTGGTACAACCGTCCCTTTTCCCTATTTGCCATGACGTGGATGGGAGTCAGAGAATGGGTCCATTTCCTCAAAACAGGCAAAATGGCATCTACAACACCAGAAAAGTCGTTATTGTCGGGCACGGCACTCCACGCCTTTGTTTTGCTTTACGAATTTCAATGAATTATTGACATTGGAGGAAGAGAAAAGCCTCATCGATTGTTTTAGATTTTTTCCTTCCTGATAGCAAATTTTTATTCCACACCTATAATTCCTCTCTGATTTAATGAGCATTTGCCATTAAATATTAGAAAGCAACCTTGAGAGTTGAATGCATAGAGTAGAACACACGTTCTTCGAAAATCATGGACCCTGCAANCAATTGCGAAGGAGTTTTTATTTTTCACAATGTAAGTCTTGGAATACCCTGTCTAAATTAAGCAAAACTAAGAAATAGTTTAGCTGAAACCACTGATTAATTTGGCCGTGCTCTACAAATGTTTAATTTCAGAAAATTATCTTGACAACTGAATGCTTCCATGCATGCAAACCGACAGACAAATCCAAGATTTTATTTCTTGTGCAATAACTTTAGGTTACAGCAAATATAAGCATATAGTGGAGCCTCAAAATTTTCCATTTGAAGCAAACCTCCGAATTGTGTTGCCAATATTTATATATTACGTAAAACACCTAGGAGAGAAATACGTCTGCTAAATCGTTTTCTCTAAAAAGAGTATTAATTCCTTAAGAAGCAAGAAGATGAGCGACCACGACTAGTATGAGGATTTTGAGAGGTGCTGAATCCTTTCAGAACGAGGCAGTCTCTAGATGGTGTTTCTCTTCGGCGGCAGTCATTCCTTGCAGTACACGGCCATGCCCATCTCAGGTATTACGAAAAGCTTTAGCGGCTTTTTCTTCCCATCGAGAGCGGTCAGGGTCACTTACACCGCTCCGCAGGTGTAAGGAAGGGCAGAATTTGGCCCTTGCAAATGATTTGAACCAAGTCATTGTGTGCTTCTGGCTCCGTGAAGCCAAAGGTAGCCTTGCCACAGCGAGGACTCCAAAACCTTGGCCTTAAACGAGAAAATACGATTCATTTGTATATCTTCCCCTTTGATAGGAACACAGACACTTCTTTTCCTAGAGATCTTAACATATAGCTTTTCTTAGAGAAACCAAAAGTCCTTTCAGTTGAATGTCAGGTTTGGAAAATATGGAGCTCGTCCGCAGAGTATCTGGAAGACTTTTTTCCTTCCAAACCAGCCTTTGTGTGATAATAGAGACACGCACCCTTTGGAGGTCTGCACAGGAAATACCCGACAGAGGGAATTCTGATTTCTTGTAAATTAATCTCAATCGTACCAATACGTAAGGAAGGTTGTCGCCCAAGGAAATCCACCTTTACTTTTCCATTCTGCTGCTTAGAGCTAATTAAAGATCATGGAAAAGTAAAATAAAATAAACCAAAATTTAAAGCAAACCAAATAAAATTATAACCGTGGGTGATTGCAAAAAAATATTTGTTTGTCTAAATCCCTCTAAACGCGCTAAAATACATCAACTGATAATGAAGGAGTTAGAAGATGATCTTAGTTGCTAATAATAATCTCCGTCCTGGAGAGCTCAGGAGCCTTGGAAGGTGCGGGAGTAAAGTGATAGCATGAGCAAGAGCCTTAATCGAATTTGATTTTCATGAGCAAATCAAATATACCTGCTAAAAGGTTAATTTGGAGCGGTACCGTCGCCGCTATTTTGTTCTACAGTTTCTAAAGCGTCTAAGATTGAGATAAACATTCCAGAGTCCATTCTAAAGATACTTTGTATTTCAGGATATTCATGTGTTTCTAATGGAAGTAAGCAGCTTTACGAGCGGGGTTCGCAGGACATCTTAACTCTCTCCCTCCCACTGCGTGCTGGAGGGAGCTGAGACAATTACAAAATAAGAATTGGTAAAAGCAAATGCAGAAGAGGAAAAGTCCGCGAAGATTTGTGAAGAGCTTAATGCTGCATCTCGCTCATGTATCAAAGGCGTCCTACAAAATCCTCAGACGGCCACTAGATAGGGATCTACCTATTTCAGTCTACCCAAACTGCACCTCTATAATTAATGTAATCGCTTTCATCCCAAGTGTGGGACACGGACTGATCTTTATGGAGAAAGGTCTCAGAAGATCGTTTCACTCTGTGCTGTGGGTTTTTTTTTTTTTTGTGTGGTTTTTTTGTGTTTTTTGTTGTTGTTGTTTGTTTGTTTGTTTTTTAAGATGGAGGTATTTCATGTGATTAAAGTGAAATCGGGAATGATCCTGATCTCTTTCTCACGAGAAAGGTCTCTTTTCTGAATTTTTTGTTGTTTTGCTCTATTTTGTTTGGGTTTATTTTGAATTTCTGCAGTAATTTCACAAGCGTATTTCCAGGGGTGTGTTTTCTGTTTATATTTGGTGAAAGAAAGCCACATAAGTCTGTCGTTACATGTTGGTAGTCAGCAGAAAATACTTTACTTATACTGCCGTGTAACTGCAGTGATGAAGAGAAGCCATCGCAGGCTCTCTATCAGCCACAGGCTGTTTGAACGCAGTGACAAAACCCCCCACCCCCCCGTCAATTTCATTACATTTTTGCCATGCAAACTGACACGTATTTATTCACCATCGGCTCTGCTCCCTCTCACAAAAGGCACAGAGAAGGTCTTTATTTTAGTCTTAGTAAATTCTGTAAGTGGCCAGGCTGGCCATACAGATGTCCACCGTTGGAGTTTTTCATGTCGGTTGCATCTTCCAACTAAAAATGTTGTAATATGAATGTGCAATAGCAGGAGATAACAAAATGATGTTCGAGTTAATCTTCCTTGGTTTTGATTGGGTTATTCTACAAGGTTCAGGATTTACCGTTTTGAAGGTAAACAAATTTCTTGGTTTATCTACTAGTAGGTCACATTAGGGGAAAAAAAAAAAAAAAGCAGGGTATAGTGAGCTGCAATGGCATGTTCTCTCTATTTCTAACAGAAATTTGTAATAATTGGTACCACATGATCACATGGTGTATCGTTGCAGCCTGATTACAATTAAACTTATCCCTCCACCTTTTCATTAGGGGAGGGGGGAAAAAAAAAAAAAGAAAAAAAGTTCTTCCTGAGCTTCAGGCCCATTTTGTGCTTTTTTATTTCCCTTTGAAAAGCTGTGGGAGAGAAGCCGAAATGTCTCTTTTCTTTACAATGAGAGAGAAAGCGTTTCCACAGTGCCTTTCTCACCATAACATTCCTGTAATAGCGTGACATTTACCCAGTGTCCGACCAGGAGGGCTCAGAGGCAGAAGTGGACGCTACTGCTGCTGCTCTCTGCAAGAAGTTGCAATTTTTATTTTATTTTTTTTGTAATTGTTGGGGTTTGTTTTGTTTTGTTTTGTTTCCTATGCTGAGTCCAAAGCCGTATCCTCACCTAGGAAAACAATGGGGCTCTCAATGCTGAAGACGCTCGTACGCAGTACTTAGAGAAAGAAAGGAGAGAGGGAGAGGAGAAAAAAAATACCGTGCAGGAAACATTGGACATGTTTGCTTTTACTGGAAGACAGCTGTTTGCATACGTTCTCCAAGACGGCTTTTTTTGGGTTCCCTGTTCAGAAGTGGTTTTAGTGATTAAAACATTGACTTAATGGAGCCAATTTATTTCTAATGTTTGGGTCTGTCTAGCAGCTCTCTTTCCTCAGTTTTCCAGACCTTTGCTCAGATGAGATGCTACATACCCGCGGCTCTAATCGCGACCGTATCATCTTGAGAGATATGGGGTCTTCTCGCGTTGGCGGGAGGGCAGGGTGTCTCTAGCTGGAAGTTACCTGACTCACAAGTGGAGATCTTCCCCGCGAAGAGGGTGTAAAACCACCCCAATTCCAGCTGCATCTGGCAAACCCCTGCACCTCTGCAGAGGTGGTGGACGGGGGCGCAGGAAGGGCCGCGGGAGAGGCCCCGTGGGCTCTAACCCACTCCCGCTAGCTCCTCAGCAGGCCGGGCAGCTGTGGGGCTGCATGCGCGCTCTCGCCTGCCGTCGTGCCCGCGGAGCTTTCCCTGTCCGTCGCCTGACAAGGGCGCGGAGCTGCTGGCCAGCAGGCCAGGGCTGGGCCTCCCGTACCTGTGTCGGACCACCTGGCCGGACTGCCAGCTCCTGCCCAAGGGCCGCCCCGCCGACCGTCTCACGGTTTCCTGCGCGGATGGGGCTGGTCGGATTCTTGGATGCTTGTTTTTTGTTGTGGTTGCCCTGGGCTCAGAGTGCAGACCCAGGACGAGCCCCGTATCCCCTCGCCACGCCAGTAGGAGTGCGTGATCACACACGTGCCTCTTGTCTTGCGACGCGTGGTATTCATCCATGGGGAGCGGGGCGTCCTCTGGCTTTGGGATGGGTTCCTATCGGTCCTCTTCCACCCCCAGGCGTACCTCTCCTCTGGCTCAGAGACAGCCGGTTTCTCAAGTGGGGAAGAGCCCGCAGGGACAGGCCCGAGGAGAGGCTCCATGAGGACTAACGTGCCGTCCGTATGGGTCTATGATCAGTTTCGGGCAGAGACAGCTGGCTACGACCGAGTCCTTAGCGCTGCTTAAATGCCCTTCATCGGTATCGTGGGTTCTCTTAGTACCAGCCACCTCCCGGCAGAAAGTCACTCGATACCGTGACATGATCTTGTGCTCTGCAATTAGCTTTACATTTCACCAAGCACACACATTTCTGTTAAAAGATTATTTGATTTAAAAAAAAAAAAAAAAGCAAGCAGTAAAACGAGTCTAGAAAAATGCTTTCTAGTGCCTAGAGTACATTTCCCAGGTATATATAATATGTGCTGTCTTTAACAAGAGACATTTGCTACTCTTCATGTTAAATGGAACTAATGTCTCACTAGCCATACCGTGAACACATTCTCCAAGTAGGAGTTATGCAGTGTTTTCCTTTAAACATAACACCAGCCAAATGCAGACTAGCTGATAACTTGCATTACTGGGTGAGTGTATTACTCCCTTTATTTTTGCTGAATCATGAGTTTCCCAAAGCTTATTGTGTTTTATGTCTTCTTTAGATAAGCAGTTACATATGTGGCCCTGTTGAAGGCTAAATCCCACTCTTACATACATGACAGCTAACCATAATTCCAAGATGTTATTTATGCTGGAATCTGCTTAAGGCACTGAGTTTGAGCCTCGCAGTTCATCAGGAAAGGTAGGAGTGGAGTCGGTTCCTAATTAATCCACACACAGCACACTCCAGCAGCTCCTCTCCACCTGTGCTAGAACATATTTCCATCTGGGATACAAACTTTATCTGCCTGAGCACACTTGATTAGGGTTCTTGATGATGGCGGTCAATCAGACCACTGACACCACCTGACATTGCCACCCTGTGCTCCCACAGTCACACAAGACTATTTTCCAGGGCCAGAGGAATGGAGAAACAGCAGGCATGGCCTTAACCCAGCAAAAGCAAACCTATTACAGCGTTGAGAGCCATACCCAGGGAGAGGGAGCGAGGCTGACGCCAGGTGGCTGAAGTGGAGCTGAGGGCATAGGCCAAGGTTCCCACGGTCTGAAGATAATTCATAAAGTCCCGGGAGCTGAAGTGTATTTAGCCCAATAATGACACAGATTAAAGGTAGTGGTTTTATAGCAACTTCTCTGCCTTGGAAAATAGTGAGCGGCTGAACAGTAAAGGTTAGTCTGTAGCCGAACACACCTCCTGATCTTCTAGCGCAGATACATAGAGGAAGACATTTCCTTGTCTCCTTGCATGCAACTCGAAGTCGCTTTCCTGCAGATGCCACTGCCCCGGTGCCAGTAAGCTGTTGGAACTGTTTCCTTCCCATTGTGGGGAAGATAGGAGCTGCCTGCCAGCAATTATCAATTGTCATCCACTTTCACAAGACTATATTTCTTTGCAACTTCTCTTGTCGAGTGTGGGGACTATGTCTGCCACCTCTCTGTGCAGCTTACTGCCACACCACCCCAAGGAAAGGAAAGGAAAGGAAAGGCCAACTGGACATAGTATAAAGCTATATCTCGTAGGTTGTGTTGCAGAGGAAACACAAAGGTTGGTGTGCCTTTGCTCAGCAGAGCCATCTATATTGCTGGAAACCAGGTTTCGCTGTTCTCAGGACAACAAATTCTCAGCCTAGGGACTCTACCTGGCCCAGTCCAGTGCACCACGTAGACACGGATGTGATCTGGAACCTCTGTGCACAACCATGAGAAGCTGGACAGGGTGAGAGGGTCATAACGGAGGTGTGAGGGCAAACCAAGTGCTTCAACAGGCCCCAGAGAGGTTCCGAGGGAGCTGGGGATATGTCCCGTAACCCTGGCCCGGGAGCCCACCTGCTGCTGGGGGAACACTCTGCTCACATTCCCATAATCCGCCAGGAAGTTTTACCACAAGGAATAATTCCACTGCGAAGTGATGAAGGCACGAACAGACACGTCATCACCACTTTGGGTGATATAAATATTTGGCAAATAAAGGAGAGGGAGCTTGCCTGACCCATTAATTTTAGCAGGAGGCTGAAGGGAGGGGTTTCCGGGTCTGCAACTACCCTGGGAGTGACTAGAAGAGAGGTTAGAAGTTTGTGCTGAGGTTCATAGGCAGTTTGGACACTACCTAGCTAATCAAATAATCATAATTTTGTAATTAGTCTTCAGTCAAGTTCTCATCTTCGATAGGACGGGAAGATCATGGGAAAAGAAAAAGAACCAACCAACCAACCAAGTCCACTTTAACTGGGAAGATGACTATGTATACAGCTATCCTAGTCAGAGAATTAAGTTGTATTTATCAAGAGTTTGTGTGTGTGTTGGATTCTGCTGCCTTTTTAACGATCACCACAGGATCAAAACATTAAAAAATGTGTGCAAGAATATCCCAACTGACATAAAAGGTGCCTATATATAAAACCAGAATATTATATAATTCAACAGTGGAAATCGGTTAGCAAGTATATTTTGTCTTTTTGCAGAGTCCAATGCTCCTGCCATATGTCCATTCTTTCTTGTGTACCAGCTAAGAAACCTGAAATGTATATATGTGATACTAAAAAAAAAAAGAAAGAAAGAAAGAAAGAAGCAAAACCAAAACAAAAAAATGTTAAAGACTTTCTCAGAAATCTGTGAAGGGGAAATGTAGGTCTGAGGCAGAGGTTAAAGGAAGTAAAAATGCCAGGAGATACTACTGCCAAAAACTAATACTGAACAACACAGCTGAAGCTTTTATCACTGTACAAAATTTACAGTCTAATAATTCGAACCTGTGTACTCATAGCAAGATGCCCCTTCCCCTTTCTGGGTACCCAACAGGAAGGTTTTGCGCTCAGACATGAGGAGCATTCTCTGCAAAAATAATTTTTTGGGAGAGGCACACGAAGAGAATATAAAAGTTGATGGTTCTTTAGGATTAGACTTTTTCTGATGCTGAAGATGAAAAGCAAAATGTGGCCTCTGTAGAAGTCACTAAAGGACAAAACGACAGGGAAAATCCTGCCTGGTAAGAAGAGCCACAGAGAAAAACGTGTAGGATAAAAACCCCAATAGTTTGAGTCTTTACGAGGGAGAGGACATCTCCGAAGCGCCCTCTCCTCATCCTCATCACTTGGGCAGGTAATAGGATTTCCCACACCTTAGTTGCTACTGATTAGGTGCCAACTAAGAAGCTGGAAGTAATTTGAACTCCCTGGAAAAAGGAAAAAAGTGGGACTGGACGAGACCACTCAAATTAGAAAACATCTTCACATCACCTCCAGTAAAATAGGAGCAGTTCTGGCATCAGGTTCCACTGCAGCTTGGAAACGCCTTACGTGCCCAAGCAGAAGTCACCTGTTAGACGGGCACAGCCCGGGACCCCTCGTCACAAGGAGAGCCGATTGCTCAGATTCCAACGCATGATTCAAAGATCAAGGTCAACGTCTTCCCCTCTCCTTTCCCGTTTTGTCCAAAACTCGCAGGGTGGATGAAGACATATTTGCCATGGCACCAGGGAAACCTGAGGTCGAGCTCTCCCTTGTGTTTTGGCTAGTCCCCCCTTCCCGTCTTTCATGCCTGCCCCTGACGAGATCTGTAGTGCAAAACGGCGCAGAACGGGTTTCGGGTGAGCTCCAATGTCCGCCGTCTCGCCGGGAGCGGCGAGTGGCAGCATCCCGCGTGTCCCAGCTTGCTCGAGTGACTCCGCCGGGCACCGGGGCAGGTTCCCTTCCCCTGCTAGCGATAACCATCAGGTATTTGCAAGAGTAAACAGAGCCCCGGAGGCTGAGGGGTGATGGTGGGGTGATATCCTTGTCTGGGTTTCGAGCACCGCCCGTGCCAAACAGAGCGAGGCACCGGGCGGAGCAGTACGACGGGGTGTGGGGTCGTCGCTGTGGCGTTGAAGCCATCTGGGGGCCGGTCTCATCCGGGCAGGACCCGGGTGGGGCCGGGCCTGGCCGGACTGGCACCGAGAACCTCCAATGGGGGCGAGCGGGAGCTGCGGTGCGCTGCTATCTCTGCTCCCTGCTCCCGGTTCTGCGAGCAGCTCGACGGGGCGGCGGCAGCAGCGGCAGCTCTCTGCCGCTGCCAAAGGAGAAGAGGACAGGAGTGAAGAGGAGCGGGGCGATACGAGGTGTCCGAGGAACCGGGGTAAGCGCCTTCCACCGGGCGGAGGCGGTCGGGATGCAGTTGCGAGGGTTTCCCACTAGATGTCTGCACAGCTAATGATAATGGAAAGCTCTGTCCTTTCCCGGTGTGCCTCCAGCGAGTCCGATGCTTCAGACTCTTTGAAGTTTGTCACCCCTTCTAGAAACTAAAGCTCTTCTCCCCCTTCCACCTCGGTTCTTTTTTTCCCCCTCCACTTTATTTATCTTTTTTCTTTAAAGAACTTTCCGGAGCTTCGCTTAGATTGAAAGACGGATTTCTCCACAGAAAAAGTGCTCTGGTGTACTGTTCATGCTATTGGAATCCCTTTATGACCTTTGACGTGTTTAAATAACACGGTAAAGCTGTGCACACACCTCGGATTAAACTTTAATCATCCCAAGTCAAGGACATCCAGGTGGTAAATGACTTTACTTTGACATTTCTGCTTTAGAACAATATATGATCTCAGTTGCAGGTCAGAAAGACTCTCTCAGTCTTCTCGCCCTTGGAAGTGCAAATACACTTTTCCTTACAGAAATTAGAAACTCGTGCCTCCTGTTACCTATTTAAAACAAAGAAACAAGCAACAAAAATCCCTTCCAAAATCCCAAACCGAAACCACAAAACCAACCAACCAAAAAACCCCCCAAACACAACGTGCAAATCCACTGCACGACACAGGAAGAAAAAGAAAATTAAGCCCCAAAATCAAGGCACCCGCCGGGATTCTAGTTCTATCGAGTATCTACAAACCTCCTACGGGACTGAAAAAAATTCTCTGGTGTTGAACACCGCTCTGCTTCTCCTGGCGTGTGTATAATGATCCATACAGGAATCCAGACAAGTTTTCTTATATTTGCATATGTATAGCCTACATAACAGCGAGTGGTGGGGAATGTAGTCAACTCCTTTAAGAAAAATAATAATAATAAAAAAAATCTACGTACTTTCTCTCTAGTCCTGGTGT
The DNA here is from genome assembly GCA_013399775.1 of Semnornis frantzii. NCBI lineage: Eukaryota > Metazoa > Chordata > Aves > Piciformes > Ramphastidae > Semnornis > Semnornis frantzii. Next base: position 53,222 of record VWYK01083926.1, on the reverse strand, counting down.
GGTGTGAGCATCCCCTACAAGCCCTAAGTGAGGTTGTTTCCTCATGAAAAACTAAACAACTCCAACCCAAAGCACACACACAAAAAACCAACAAACACGCCCGCCCCCCAAAAAAAACCAAACCAAAACCAACCAAAAATCCCATACACAAAAACCCCACAACCCTAACAAACAATTTAAATACGTTAAGAGAAATCTGGAACTTGCTCTGGAATTTGCTCATCTGCTAGCACCTGATTTTGAATCAGGCAGCTTTGGATTAACATGTCAAAAAAAAAAAAAAAAAAGGGATTTGTGAGCCTTTTTTTTGTCAATCAAAATGAGTGACA
>VWYK01083926.1:0-13134 GCA_013399775.1 Semnornis frantzii | reverse complement strand
TAGTCAGCCCACAGTTACTGCTCTCCTCTTTCTTCCATTCTGAGTAGAAACACAATACTATCTCTTTCAAAATTTCACCAGTATTCCAAGGTCTCTTCAAACTAAAATTCAGAGTGCTCCTCCATCACTTCTTTAAACACTTTGCAAATTCACCAGTTGTTATTATCGTTTCTCAATTAGACTAGGGGCTGTTTAATTTTCTTAGTTAATAATCTTATTAAAAGTACTTATTCTTCCCTCTTTTTTTAAGATGACGTCACCCTGATTGCCAAACAAAGATTAAACTATGGATTTTCCATTTCCAGCTGATACTAGATTCACGACGTTGAGAAGATTTATTCTGGTTTTGGTATAATTTAGAACTAGTTTTTTACTTTTTACCAATGTATTTTTTTAAAAAAAAATTACTACTTTTACTGTTTATTACTTTGATTTTTCCTATTGTCTTTAGCCTTCCTTGTCAACTTCCTGCATTTTTGTAACATTTATTGTCTATTAATTGCTGTGATATGGTTCCCTCTGCATGTTGTGTGGTGATCTTTTTACTTCAGATATTTGCCTTCATTTCTCTCTCCCAGGACTGAAGTTAAGAAGCTGCCCTCCATGTGGCTACTGATCATGTGCAATGCAATTTCTGGTCTCCAGCCACCCACGAGTTTCTAGTATGAAAAATAATTCCTCGTAACAAGGTCCAAAAAAAATTAATTTTTTAAATATATGTATTTTTTTAATGTAGAACAATTGAAAATTCACCATGGTTTTTAGAAATTATCAGTGCTGGTTTACTGCTGGCTGCATGAAATAAAGTAGCACAGATGCTGAATTGCCTTTATCCAGATGCTCCTATTTTTATTCCCAGATATTGCAGACAAATATTTAAAAGATTCCATTCTTGGATGCTTTGTGACACACTCTGTCAGTATCCCTGGTGTTAGTTGGTGCATCAACCCATATGTTTTTGAGACCTTTTAGTTGTGAGTTATACTTAGCAAGTTGCTCTTCCCTCCTTCCGCTCACTTTTACTTTGCTTACCCAGGTTGCAATGTGAATGCGATGCTCTGCTCCCATGGTTTACCCTACCAGCTAGTGGTGCTGGCTACATCTTTTTGCCAATAAGAATTTCCTGTTTCTTGATCGTGTTCTCCACACACCCGACCACTGTCACAGAATCCAAAACATTCCTTTTATTTACTTTCTTTGTCATATTGGTTCAAAATTTGTTGTTTATTATACCATATTTGCAGCTGCAACTGTGTTTGCATCGTCATCTGTCTTCCCTGGAGGCACTGTGCTAACACAGTTCTGCTGTTCTAGTTAATTCTCAGCCACTCTCTTACCCACGAAGAAGAAACACTACTGATCCAGCTTCTTTACTTTTGTGACATGCTCTGTCCTTACACCAAAGCAAGAGTTCAGCTCCAGGCTAGAAGCAAAGTCTTAAGGACACTTCACACATTCTACTCTTTGCAACTTGTAAGCATGGAAGGATCTCAGAAAGGTTTGCATGGATGTTAATCTATCATTGCTCTCACTTCCTTCCTTCTCAAATTCCAAAAATCTTTCTTTAGCCTTCTGACACTTGTAGTGAGTATGGGAGTGGAGGTTTCCAGGATGATTTCACAAAGATGTCTGCTTGCAGTGTGTTGATTCAAAGTTATAAACATTATCGCGTCAGTCACTCCAGTGTCCTTTTGGCTGTTTGCAACCTGACAGATACCTGATTGTGACTTTTTAATCTCCACATGCTGCTTAAGCCCTTACTTGGGAAGTTCTACAGCACCGAGAACTTGGTTTAGAAAAGGAATGTTACATCTTCAGAACCCTTAATCAGTAGCTTAGGGAATTGTTGATCTCAGCCTATTTCAGTTGAGACCTTTTCTGACAGATTTTACATTCTTCAAAGTTTTCAATCAACTCATGTCACACTGTGTCACCGTGAAGAACTTCAGTCAACACTCAATGGTGACGAATTAAAAGTGAAGATGTATCAATACATTAAAATAAATCTTCAGTTGTAACTCTGATTCTGGATGGGTTTTGTATGACTTTTTCTGAATCTTTTCCCAATTCGTCTGCAGCCTTTCCAAAGTGAAGACTCTGCTCTAATTTTTGCTCTGCCTGGAAGCAACTATTAACTTTAACTCTGGTATGCTGATTTCTTTCCACCCTCTTGAAATTGCTTCAGAGCTGAAAGATTTGCTACATGCCTTTAATGCACCTTCTGTTCTTCAACATCCTGTAGCACTATTTGAGAAGTCTAGAATTCAATTCCATAGATAGGTTATCTACCTGAATTGATCATTTGCATTTCCAGACTGCTTTTCAATCAAGCACACTTGGGACTTTTTATTCCACTATTTCAAACTCTCCTGTCTGTTAGCAGACAAGCCAGAAAAGCTTTGCCAAATGGACTCATTTCAATTTTGCTATTTGAAATGTGCAGAGCGCTGAATTTTGACCTTGAGCACAGACAGCACTTGCTGTGATGATGTTGTGTTCAGCTCCATCATCTATCTGGAATTAACTTTTCATACATTTCTTTCCAGTATCAGAAGCCACCCTACCATAGAATGTATCAGCATAGATTTAATTAAGAGACTTAGTAAAACCTTTGTTTCACTGACAGAGCTTCATTCTCCAGCTGCACACCTTTGCATTGTGTCAGCTCTCTCCAGAGTTACTGCAAGCAAAGCTGGGGTCTGCGCTGCGCCTCCCCTTGCCATCTCACACTCGGCTTGGCCATGTGTTTCCAATTGCATGCTTCATTCTTTCAGCACTTATTAGATGCTTGGATTAAGAAAGCATGCTTTCTGCTGCCTTTCAAATACCTTTGCAGCTTTGGCTTTGTCTCTCACACCAGTGTTGTGGTTGCCTAGTTATCCTTTACGTTGCCACGGACAGTTTTGTTCTGTCTGTTAACATTCAGGTGACTCGGTTTTACCATGCAGAGGAATGACTTAACTGGGCAATCATCTCATCAGAAGGCAGGTTCTGCTAAACAGAAGTTATTTATTTGAAAGAGCTGTTTCTCTATAGCTCTTCTTTCTGCTGCTTTGTGTCACACATCCCACGTCCTTGGCATTTATCTTCCTCACTTAAAAAAGCAATGACAAACTTTTCCAGAATTCTAACTGTTCAGTGGTTTTGCATCCTTCTGCTGTCCAGAAACACATTGTTGCAGGCAAGTGTAGGCCACTGTTTCTCTCTCATGTTGTGGTAATTCCAGTGGTACAATTTAAAAATACCTTCTGCTTCTCACATTAAGCTTCCCTCCAGGCCAGTAAAAGTATCTCAGATGGCTGAACTAGCAGAGCCAAGGTACCTATCCCCCCAAAAAGCTCTGTTCAGCAATTGCCTAACTCCAGAAACATTTTATTCAGCTGCTGCCAGTTGAGAGAATGAGGACTACGAAGTGAAGATCCTAAAGGAAGGAAACCCTCCCTGCCAGGCAGTGAGGGTATGTGGTATGATCCAGCTGGCCCCCAACAGGGAGCCACAACTGCACAGCAGCCCCATCCTAGGACAGAAACTTTGTTGCAGGAAGGGATGTTCTCTGTGCTCGTGCCTGCTCCTCTCTGCTCTTAGAGAGGGTGTCCTGGTGGCCTCTGGATTTGCTGCTGGTGTATTCCTGAAGCTTATGCTACCTTTTAACATTTGCTTTAGTGTATAGACTGTATTTGTGGCAAAGCACATGATATTAAATGTCCCTGTTCTATTGGATGCTTAAGACAGGATTTTTAAAGTTGTGCTGAGGAAATATGTGTCTTGTAACCATTCTTATTCTCAGCAGATACACACTGTAGAATTTAGTCATGGTTTTTTCACCCTAATCAGGTTCAGTTCTGTGCAATATTAATTCATCTCCTTTGAAGGAATGTTAAGTTTGTAGCTCAAATTGTTGGATCTGGAGCAACTTTGGTTTTGCTTCTGACAACATTTTAATTTTTAATGCTTCACTTTCCATAGTCTATATCTGAAAAACTCATCATTACACCTAACAAATCTGAAAGTATTACTGATAAATGCACTAGCTTCCAGACCATCCCTGGAGCTGGCACAGCAATGTCAGCAGCAAACAATTCAAAGCACAGAGCCAGATGAAACAGGAGCTGTAAGAGCAGCATCTCCCTCTGCAGACATGAACTTTCTGTAAGGGTAATTAATGATTGTAGTTAATAGAAGGACCTAATTTATAAAGGAGCCAACTTAAAATAGTCATGAGAAAATGAGAAAATTGAAACAAGTTATGACATCATTGCAGAACATCCTTCAAGGGTTCAGGAGATTCAATGTCTTTCTTCTCTTCATTAATCAGAGTAAATATAACACTGCAGATGTTATTTATTCAGAGACTGTTGTGTGCCCGTGTGGATACATGCAGCAGGTCTGTGAGAGCAGATGCTAAATTGAGCATAGGTAACTCTCCTATTATCTTCCATGTGTGGAAGAGACTGTTTTTTTTCTTTTTTTAATAGCAGAATTCACAACAACTTAAAAGTTCTGAAAAGCTGTTCTTAAGCTAATCTACAGGTTCCGTGGACAGAATAAAACAGCTTTGATGATTCAAGTGTTGAGGAAGAACACTTGCACTTTCCCAAATCACCCCCAAAAGAAAAATTAAACAAGAATTGTAACTCGGTTCACCTTGTGGCACTCCCACCAGGGGAAACTCTGTAAGGTATTACCTGGAAATTATGCAGTCCAGCCTGGAGACATTTAAGCAATGTAACATTTGCCTGCAGCACTGGATTGAGAGGTAGTCCATTACTCATAGCTCAATGACTTGCCACGGCTATATAGGCTGATGAAACTCTGAACATGTTTTCTTCTAAACTCTGGAAAGTTAGCTGACCTCAGACTTCAGAACCAACCATTGGCTGTAGCATCTGCTTGACAGACCAAGCCTGTGTCCTTGAATTAACCTAGCAGAAACTCTCTCCTTTACTAGTGCAGGGCCTCTTGATGACCACCTGCATTGTATTTAATGGTTGAAGGTGTTTCTTTGGATTCCTTTTATAAAGAATTTTAGCTTGGTCTCATCATCTTGTAGGCAGCTGAGTTAAAGCTTTCTCTGCCCCCTTCTGTTTACTACCAGGGATCTTTGACCAGTTGCATGCCATAGGATTGGATGACAAAGGCACAAGAGGCAAAACATGGACAAACTGCTTCACATTATTAGCTCCCACCTGTAGGATCCTTGTCCCAGCTCATAGCTTAAGATCGAGAAAATCATGCTGCTTTTCTTTAAAGTCAAGTTGCTGATCTGTGGGCCAAGTTTTCTTACAGGTGGCAGTAATTTGTACGTTCTAAGGAACAGAGATTTGCCACATATTCCCAGTTTCTCAGATTTACTCTTTCTCTCTAGGTCCTTGCTGAAATATGTAGTCACTGATATGAAACAGATCTGCCAGTGCCTGATGCTCCTCAGCCATATATTTTGTTATAGGCCAGGCAGATAACTCTGCCTGTTACTGTGGTTGCCTGATATTTCCCACGACATGATGCTTCTTTGAGTAACTTTCAACTTTGCCAAACACTACAGAAATTTTCTTTGCTGGGTGTACACTTCATAGTGAATTCATACACACACACACACACACACACACACACACACATTTATGCAGAAAATAAACTGTCAGTTCTAAGAAGGAATATGGAGAAAAACATGGTGTTCTTCCCATGCTAAAAATTTCTGCTGACCTTTTCTTTGGAAAAACATAGGTCATCTCTCCCCTGTCTTGAAATCTGGCAGCCTTTACCCATTTACTGTCCCTTTGAGATGCTGCCCAAGCTTGCCATCATGCAAGTCAGAGAAATTATGGCTCTCAAGAGCTCCCTAGCAGTATTTTAAGGCTGAGTGGGCTACAAAGCCATCATCTCTTGTGTTCTCAGTCTTGGACTCACTGAATCATTACTTCTTCTCTGGGCAGTTGCAGAAGAAAGTAGCTCTACCCCAGAACTTCCACAGCTTGGGAATGAGGATACTAACATGGAAAGTAGGAGATGGGGATGTAAATCCCACTAAGGGAAATAAAGCACAGACACCTGTATGGACACATGCAAGCATACATATGCATATGAAAGTAGGCTCTTCCTTTTCAGATAGGTTTTAAAGTAAATTATATTCATTTTAGGTGGATCCAGATTCTGTGGGTGATGGCAGAATACATTGACAACACCTTCCTGATGGAGCTACTCAGAGGATGCATGTACAGACAGTTTCTAGCTCCTGATTTCGTGTAGCAGTCTGGTAGAGATGACTTTTCAGAACTGTTGATCTGTAACAATGCTGGGATAGCATACAGCTGGGATAGCATACATCTGGGATAGATGTAGCTGGGATAGCATATAGCTGGGATAGATATAGCTGGGATAGCATATAGCTGGGATAGCATATAGCTGGGATGATCTATGCTGGGATAGCAGGTGCAACTCCTGGCACCTGGAAATATCTACAACTAAAAGGTTGATTGTTTTGCAGAGAGACTTCTACAATTGCAGTTTTGGAGTCAGTACTTAGTCTCTGCTAAATTTTACTTCAAGATCTAAAGTCTTTCCTTGGATTTGGCTATAAAATCCCTGAAGGTTCTGCGTGGATTTGACCCCAGGTGACTTTTCCCTGTTGTAAGCCTTTTTACTCCTCAGGCCTATGTGTCACAGTGCCACTGACTCCACTCTTTCACCAAAGCCTTCTTCAGTTGAAGATTGTAGTCTTCTACAATGACTGTGCCAGAAATATATTCCCAAGGTCATGAGAGTTCATCTGCCTCAGCAGTAGGCTGAGCTAAGCTCTCACAGGGCAGCTGCTTCATGACCAGGAATCTAGTTGAGGTATTAGCAAGATCTATCCCAGTAGATACCCTAATTGCTATTGTGGGTTTCCATCATCAACTGAGCAAGTGCCAGAGACTCATTTGTAAGGACTACCAGGAGCTTGGCTAGGTGAGAGACCCTGCTAGGTTATGTCAAAGAGCTTCTGAAGATGTGAAAGTAGACACTGTGGATCCTGCAGTGAGAAATATGATGACAAATAGTATACAGTGACCAGTGCAGAGAAAACAAACCAGTAAGTGTCTGCTCCTCACATCAATAACTTCTTCCCTGGATGAGGAAATACTTCTGCTGAAATAAACAGTATACAATACCGTAAGGAAATGTGGAATTAAACCAAAGGTAGAATTAAACCAATCTAATTTTCGGCTTCCAAATGTTTGTTATTCAACCTTGCAAGGTCAAAGCTGTTTCTTTAGTATTATTTCATTCTGTTAGCTTCCAAACACTGTTTATGCTTCTTTCATCATCCACTGTTCCCACTTCCCAGGCGTTGGTATCATTCCTGCACGGCAGAGCTGAAGCTTCTTGGGTTGAAAATTGTCTTTTTTAAATTAGTGTTTATGTGGGATTTAGTGCAGCGGGCAACTGAATCTGATCCCAAACATATCATTTGTGTACCTTGTCTGGGTCACCTCACATCTGCTCATGTGATTTGTCTGGCCAAATGCATAGGTAGCCTCTGTGCAGTTAGAGATGGACTTGAAAATCAGTCAAGGAGTTAGACAGCACATCAGATATGATGGATCAAGAGTTCAAAGAAAGCCACAACCCAGAATTGCTTCTGCTGAATCGCTTTCAGAAAGCTGATTCATTCATTGTTCCATGAAAGACTGCTACTTGTGAGAAGTTAAAGGAACAGCACATTGGTTCACTGAGGGGAAAAAAGAAAAGGAAAGAAGAAACTGGTCTATCATGCTCTAATATTGACAAAAAGGACTTTATTTAGATAATGAAAATGAATTGCAGTAAGTAGAAACTACCAACATGATTCACTGCATGTCAGGGGGATTAACGTATACAAATAGGGCTGTGGCTGAGAAAACAAACAATAATACCCAAAAATTCCAACTGAAGGCTTTGGGCTAGGATGTAAGAACTTCTTACATGTCTTAGAGAGAGAGACAACACTGCATCTTTAGCAATAGGAAACTCAAAAGTAAGGTAGAAGGAGAGAGAAAAAAAGAGCTACACTCAGCTCCCAGAAGGGCTGGAATGTGGGATAAAGTAGCTCTATTTTACAACACACATTATTTTGATAACATGATCTGGGACTCTTTTGATCCTCAGCTAGACAACACTGGCAATTGTGTTGGTAATGAAAGGGGGAGGAGAGACACAGTAAGGTTTCCAGTGCTTTACCATTGCAGGATATGCTAATAAGCTATTGGTTCACATTAGTATTTGTACAGGATGCTTGCAATGAAGGCCAAGACAGAGACCATCAACCAAGTAATGCTGACCAAGCAGGATTTCAAAGAGAGGAGTGAAGATGAGAGACCAGAGGGAAAAGAAGTGAAATTTTCACAAAGAAACAAAAAGTTTTATCCAGTGCCTACTAAAATTTGCTTGTTCCCTTGCTTGGTCCCTGGCCCAGTGCTGTAGGGTATAATGAATGTGGTCAGCATCAGTTGCAAGCCAAATGCACAACAAAAGGCAGACAATTATGAACAAGAGTTGAGCAAAGAGCAGCAGCTCTATGAAATGCTTCATTACAGTACCTACTGCTGCCAAAATAGGGCAACTACTTTATCCCTTCCCTTTCTACTCCAGTGGTGCTCATTTAGAGGCAGTTTTAGGTGTGCAGCTCTCCTAGTTACTACTGACACACGCTATGAGCTACACATATGAGTTCTGGAAGGTTTTCTTGGCTTTCACATAGTGAAGTGCTTGTGATTTTTATCAGTCAGAGTGATGCACTTCAGCGTGGAAAGAGACTGACATGTGACTTTGAGATGGTGACGTGGATATTTTCCTGATGATTATTTAATCAAACAGGAGAACTGAGAGTGTCAAACAAGTACTAGTAATTTATCAAGAGCCAGTTGTTGAAGGAAGCATTCTCTGAATCATCAGTGTGATAATTACCACTGACATTTCCCCAGGGGGAACTGTATTTTTAATTGTTACAAATATAATCACACTTCCACACAGAAGTGGAAGCAGAATCTTTTCAAAGCCATTTCTGGAAATAGAAATGTCTAAAGTTTCCACCTGGAAAAAAAAAATGCTATAAGAAATTATTTGGTACACCAGAATAAATACGTCATTGCAAAGGTTATCTAAAATACCAACTACTCTAATTTCAAGAAGAAAATACATTTAATAAGGGTCTTTGGGTTAAGTCCTGCCCCTACAGTAACTACAACCTCCTTAGCTGCTTTGAAGTTGTCTGACTTTTGGTAGTGAGGAGAGGAAGGGCTGTGTGGTCCTGCTGGCTTAGCAAGCATTGCCTGTCTTCACTACCCCTGCTTGTGGCCATAGAGGAGTTAACCTGCATGGTAAAGTAAGGAAAGACTGCTTGAACAAGAGTCCAAATGTCTCTTGGGACAAACCATAACTCACTGACAGTCAATAGGCTGCGGGCAACACTTCTCAGGCTGGCCCAAAATGCATAGTCAAAAGGATGGGAAAATTAGATCCCTTCCTGCGGTAGCACTGCATGAACAGTTAGCTGCATGTAACCACTCTAAGGTGGTTTCTAAAGAGGCACTGGTCAGAACTTGTCAGACTTGGCTACATTTTCCCTCTCTTCAGCGCCCAGTTGCAAATGGAACCCCTGGTTGCTCATATTCCCCATTTCAGTCTGGCAGGTATGTGAATTGTGGGATTTTTCCTGACAGGATGATGGGAGAGTGAAGGTGTTCAGCGTAGACCCTGTCAGGTGGTGAGGATGGGTTTCACTTTCGGCCTGCTAAAAGGAACTGAGTCAATAAGGTACTTGCCACTACTTACCAGTTACAGCACTGCCCTTATTATTTAAGGTACCAGTGCTGGCCTGAAGATAAGAGATGAAAGTTTTGTAGAAATAGATTGTCTATTGGCTGACAAAAAAAGAAAAGGAGAGAGGAATTTTTACAGGAGTAGCAAATCCTTCATTCTCTCTGCTGAAGTAATTGACAAAAATCTCTTTAATAAAAAATGGTATCAGATATTTCATCTCCTTTACTGGCACAGAACAGCAGCACTGAGTAGGGAAGGCTGTTCAGCCCCTCTCTTGTAGCTTGCATTCTGCCCCACAATGATGCGGCTATCGCAGGCTTCCCAGCCACTGCTTCCCCTTCTACTCCTTCAGGTGCGGCAGCCTCCATGCTGCAGGCGGGCAGGGGCAGGTTGTTCTACTGCCCTGCTAGTTGCAGCCCTGCTAGTCAGAGATGCTGATTACCCAGCAGAGGCTGAATGCCAGAGGATAATACAATCTGATAAGCAATCGACATGATTTAGGAGTTCAGTCTGCAAATGTATGTGAAGAAAAAAACCCCAAACCCAAACAACCCAAACTCTTTGGCTAAGAACTATTTGGTTCTACTCCTTTTTCATTAAGGCCCTTAGCCCTTCTTCAATTGAAATAAATGGAAATTCAGCTCTGGATTAAGCAGACACCACTCAGTAACACTGACAGAGCTATGCCAATTTAACTTGGGTTGCATTTGTTCTATTAGATTGCAGAGCTCTTCTCCCTTCGTAGCTAAAATCAAAAGGGATGTTTCTGTCCTGTGTAAAAAAAAAAAAAAAAAAAAAAAAAAAAAAAAAAAAAAAAAAATCAANAAAAAAAAAAAAAAAAAGAGAACACATAAAGAAGAGAAACAAAACAAAACAAAATGTAAAAACTTATTAATAACTTTCTAAAGCAATTGAAAATGGAAGAAATAGTATATTCAGAGTTGTAAATACCTTCAGAGAGTACAGTTTTCTAATTACTGCAAGATTAAAGAAAATTTATGTGAGCATGATACAAAATGAAACAGAGGAGCAGCATTGCTCACATTTTTAACCACGAATGTGCATGGAATTGGAGATTGTGTAAATAATGGATGAGTTATGCTTTACTAATATCCACTTTCTGCATGCATGCATTGTCTTGGAAACTGCAGACAGAATGTAGCTGCATGTGTGCATATGGTATTTGCTGAATCCCCTATTGCTCCAAAAGCCACCCCCTCCCCAAATTCCTAACAAACTACTTTCTCTTTTTGTGGAGCTGTGTATGAACAGTGTTAAACCTTCTCACAGATCTGTTTTGTGATGTTGCCTACAATCAGAGTCCCTTCAATAGCAGATGAGTCCCCGATCCTTCCTCTTCCCTACTCATCACCTAAGTCATTACTGTAAAGCCGTGTGGAGCTTTGGAACTCCAGCTTTAGCTTCTGTGACCCTGTGCTTGCCATGGGTCTAACAAGAGGTCTTGGTTTGTGCTAGCAGTAGCTGGGTTTTCCAAAGCACTTCAGAGAGCTAGGTCTTCTTAACTGCCACATGAATAAATACTACTATGGCCAAGTGCTTGGGCTTACCTTAACCCTTAGAGAAACCCATAACCCTTACAGAAAAATGGCAACTTGCAAGATAGGTCTTTAAAATGAGGTCTGTATTTCAAAGGGCTTGCTGCATTCAAAGGTGTGCAGATGTTGTTAAGGTTCTGCAGAACTTAATTTCACAGACTACTAAAACTGTGGAATATGTTCAATTCTAAAAATAATTCTAAAATGGTAAAAGGCTTTTCACACGTTTCTTTAAAAAAACAAAGCCCTGAAGAACTAGACAGGAATTTGCTCACTTCAGACTTAAAATATGTTCCAACTTCATACAATCAGTTTTGTCTGGCTGCCACCAGATCTGGCTTATGGTGTGAAGTTGGAGAGCTATGAGATCATTCCCTTGCGGAAAAAAAAATTCTCTAAACATTTAATGAAGTCAGTTGATTTGACTGATGACACTTGATGTGATTTGACACATCAGGTAGTGTGATTCATGAGCTAACAGAGAAGGACTTTTTAGCAATTTATTTCCAACTTATAATGTGATATCAGCGCTTCTTGAAAGCTAATTCGACATGCAGGCATCCCATTTTCTAGAGATCCATCTCCATTTATACTGTTTCAGCTGATTTTCCTTAGTAAGCCTCTAGTCTTTGGTCTGCTTAAGATTAAAACTTTTTTTTCCCCCCCCTTTTTTTTTTTTATGATGAACATTTATCTCTCATCAGAGAAGATAAGTGTCCCTTAGGAGAGACACGAGACAAAGATTTGTGAGACCTAACAGATTTGTACAAGAGAACCATGACAGGTATTTCATAATGGAATGATCCTCAGAAAGATAATTCTTTAGCATACAGATGAGTTTGCTATCTTAGCAGATGTTCACCTTTTAAATAAAAATATGCTTTTAAGAGTTCCTCTGAAATGTCACAGCTATCCCCATTACTAAAAAATATCTTGATTTATACCGTTACAATTGTTGAAACATTCTCAAGCAATAGGTTCTGAAATCCTTGCCTCACCTGCCCTGCAAGACATTTAATTAATTATGTGCTTTCGTTGTAGACACTGCAATTAAAATAATTCTTGACTATCTCATGGAATTTTAAACATTTTCAAGAAATGAATTCAACACAAGATAGTGTGTGTGTGCACTACTGCAACTTAGACTCACAGCTGTGCAATAAATTGCTAGGAGAAACAATTAGCGTAGAGTCATTTGTTAGAGAATGAACCAAAAATGTTTCTAGAAATACCAGTACTAAATGTGCTGACAATTAAGAGCAAATTACTTAGCAAAACTGCCATGTGTTCGTGCATCGTTTCGGCTACACACAGTTGATGTTTAGCACCACGTTTTTGTTTAAGACATAATTGCACATTTTGTTCAATTTTGTATCTGTACTAAGGTGAGAGGATGCCAACGCTTTTTAGGGAGGCCTCCCCAGTGGCTCCAGTTATTGCCATACCTGTTCCTTCCAAGGGCAAAAATATTTTTAATTAAATGTGAGGCAGGTCTTACTCATTCATTTTGATTATTTTTCCCTTGCCCCCCAGAAAGTTTTATAGGGAGACAGAATGAGAAACAGCAATGACTTACTATGGAATTGATGTTACATGAAAAGATCTCTCAGGGGAAGCACTAAGACTGTCATTCTCCAATCAACTGAAAACTAGACTAGACAAAGCATTTATTAACCCTTTGCAGAAGACATCCTGGCATTGGTTGGCACTTCTGGGGTGAACTACAGGCTCCCAAGACTGTACAGTCTGTGGTGAGTCATTACGAGCCTCAATAAAAACACCCAGACAGATAGGCACAATTTGA
>VWYK01083925.1:0-12547 GCA_013399775.1 Semnornis frantzii | reverse complement strand
TGTTTGGACAAAAAAGAGGGAATGCATCACTGCCATCAAATGATAAGGTTACCAATAAGACACTACATCTGATCTGCCTTGGTGAAGGCTCTTATGTGGGGCAGGTGTAAGTTGGTGAGAAGTCACCATATTTTGAACAATGTCAGGCTCATTCATTTAACTGTACTTACTGTACTGGGGGGTGGGGAGAAATACAAGTAANGCTGTAATTAGTATAAAAGGATTATACAGAAACATTGCAAGACCCAAACGTGAACACTTCTATTCTCCAGGCTATGCTTTGATGAAAGATCATTTTCAAACTCCAACATGATCTTGCTGAACTAACTGCAAAATATTCAGAGAAAAAAGTACAAGCATGAAGTGCAATTTCATGCAAATCCCAGCTTCTTGCAATATTCAGAATAAATCCCCCTGCAATATTTTAATTTTGTTCTTCCAGCACAATTCACTACAGGAAGTAGAAAAAAAAAAAAAAAATAAAAAAAAAAAAAAAATTAATCTTGGCATCCTATCACTATGTGATATTTTGTACATCTTACTGTATTTACGAGTTTATTTATCAAGGATTACCCATCTTGCTAATGGCCTATTGTTATTTATTTCACTTTTTGTTGGTCTTTATATCCTTTTATGTAGTGTGTTAAAGGGCCCTGTATATCTATTATGGCACTCTTCGAACAGTTTAAAACAGGTGAGAAAATGGGACATTTGGTAATTCTAAAGTTACAAATGAAGAAATTTATTTTTCTTCTGGTTAAGTACCTGGAGTGGACTTGATTCCAAAAACAAAAACCCAATCTTGTCTCAGAACTTTTGGAGTGAAAATTATTTTTATTTGCATTTCAAATAGAATACAAAAGTAGTTGATTCAAGATTCATAAATCTCTGCTGTGTTTTGACTAGTTATTCCCTGCTTTTATTTTATTTTCAGATGTGCTTCAGTTTATGGTGTAACTAAAGATTTTTTTTGTTTGTGTAATGCATGATTAATACAATAAAGTATTTTTTCTAGTCTTCCACAAAACTTTTCTGATCAGTTTGCGAGTTTTGATGAGTTTTGTAAGGTTTCTGTTTTACAAACTATGAATCAGCAAATTTTTAAGATTGTACCACATAGCAAAAGTACAGCTGTTGAAAAAATAATGTATATAAAATGCATATAATAAATATTAAATGGTGTACCTGTATGTTACTGTTGGCTACATTATTTTGTGTTGCACAGTTTGAAAGTGTCATTTTACAAATGACTAAATTAGATCTAAATTTTAGCAAAATGACCATTTGTTTATTATGCTTATAAGCTGCTTTGCTTTTGGAAAATTGTAATAGTTGTCTGGATGTCAACCAACTGTTCCGTTTCAGACAGCAGTACCCACATATAAGAACATGTTTCTACAAATTTTTGTGAGATTTTTTTTGCCCAAGAACAAATTCAAAATTGCTAGTTCATTCTTTGGAGCCTTTATGAGCTCATAGGCACACTGTTTTTTAGTATCTCTGCCTATGAAGTGATTCTCAAGTGATTTCATGTAGAATGGTCTGGGCTGGAAGGGACCTCCAAAGGTCATGTAGTTCAACTCCCTCTGCAATAAGTGGGACATTCTCAACTAGATCAGGCTGCCCAGGGCCCTGTGAAGCCTCGCCTTGAATGTCTCCAGGGATGGTATCTCCACTTTTAGGAGCCCTGAAGATACTCTGTTATTATTTCAAGCCGTGACTTAATGTGTTGAATTGGAAAACAAAATGAACATAAAAACCCCCAAATGAAAACCCAATAAAAACTAATTTCTGAATGCTTAAAATTTGTCTATATATCAAATGTTATCAGTTAATCTTTGTCTGTTTCTTTCAGAGTCCTCCAACAGAGGTGAAAAAGGGCAGGCTTTTTGCCGAAGGCCGACCTCCAGGTCAATATTTAGCTACTCTGTAATACAGAGTCACTTCCCTGCAAGTGTATCACCACAAACACACACTTGCAATATGAGTCTTTCTGTAGAAATGAAGGTATAAACTACCTTAAGCTAGAACATGTTCCTATAAGTGGTTGTAACTGTATTGTTCCATGTAAGTTTCCAGTTTTGCAGTGAGAATGTATCTCGTGCCATCTCATGTCAAGCAAATTAGATTTTTATTTTTAAAGAAAGGAAAAAAAGGTGCTTGTGGCAGGAAGAATACTGCAGTTCTATTCTGAAATTAATTTTGGTTTAGTAATAATGCTACATTGTTTGAAATGTTACAGCAAATTTATAATTGTATCAAAATTGGGGAATTTTGTCCTTTATCATAAAGATTGAGGGTGAGGCCTTTCAGTAACTGCTTGTAGGACACTAAGACTTTACTTGTGAAAGTAACATTCAGCTGATTTGCACTTTTTGTTCCTTCCAGTCTAAAGCATTCAACTAATCAACAGACAAGAGAGTATTTGAATTTTTTTGGAAGTAATTTCATAATCGCCTTTTCTGAAGCCAAACATTGTTTCTGGCAGATTTTCCAGACTGCTGCATTTTAATGCTTAAATGAAATGTGATTGTTTAATAAACATTGCCATGCATAACATTTACTTTCCTTTTTTTTTTTTTGTTTGTTTTGTTTTTGTTTTTAAATTGTATTAAAATTTAAATGGTAAAACCAAGAATTTGCTTATTTTCTTTAATTCAGATCTTAGCATCTTTGTTCCCTAATGCAGAGCAGAACAAATGCTGTAGTGAGGCTTCATTTATTGAGTATTGACAGTATCCTCTAATATAGTCTTAGTTTAGTGTGGGGTATAACATCCTAAAACCTTTACTTGGTTATAGTTTTTTGCAACAAAAGAGCTGTACTGGTAATGAGGGGGAAAAATGACAGTGCTGAAATTTTAGCAAAACCAGCTCAAATTATTAGCCAACTGATTTGCTTTTCATTTGAGAGTAAGACTCAAAGGACTTGTGCTCAGAACCTTAACGGAAAGAACTTGAAATGTGCTTTATATGTAGCATTTGGGGTGTGGCTGATGTTAACAGACTTACTGCCCATATTTCTTTTTATTGTGGAAACTGTTTTAAGGAGATTAGTCATGACTGTAAGTCTAGCATCTTGTCTACATAAATACCAATATCTGAAAAGAGGGTATAAGATGTCCCAGTCAAGAATCTTCCTTAATTTAGATATTCTAACGAAGAATTTGTTTACCAGAAAGTATTTGGTAGATTCTCCTAGTGGAAAAATTGTAGGCTGAAGCAAAACATCAGAGGCTGTGTATTCTTCCTGTGTGCTTTATCTCCAACCTAAGCCATTCTATGATAATCTGCTCCAACCTCCCCACCATGGGTGGGGACACCTCTCAGCTAGACTCACCTGCTTAAGGCCTCATCCAACCTGGCTTCAACCATCCCTNCATCTTGTCTACATAAATACCAATATCTGAAAAGAGGGTATAAGATGTCCCAGTCAAGAATCTTCCTTAATTTAGATATTCTAACGAAGAATTTGTTTACCAGAAAGTATTTGGTAGATTCTCCTAGTGGAAAAATTGTAGGCTGAAGCAAAACATCAGAGGCTGTGTATTCTTCCTGTGTGCTTTATCTCCAACCTAAGCCATTCTATGATAATCTGCTCCAACCTCCCCACCATGGGTGGGGACACCTCTCAGCTAGACTCACCTGCTTAAGGCCTCATCCAACCTGGCTTCAACCATCCCTGGGGAGGAGGCCTCCACAACCTCCCTGGGTGATCTCTTCCAGTGACCTTGTACTTCATCAGATCCAGCTACTCTCCCTCAGCTTAAAACCATTTGCCCTTGTCCTATTGCCAGACACCCTGAGGAAAAGTTAGTTCTTCTCCAGCTTTCCTGTAGAATCGCTTCAGGTATTCACAGGCAGCTCTAAGGTTCCCCCCAGAGTCTTCTCTAGGCTGAACAGTCCCAGCTCCCTTAGCCTCATAGCAGAGGTGTTCCAGCCTTTGGTTCATCTTTGTGGCCCCCCTCTGGACTCAGTCCAACAGCTCTGTGTTTTTATGCTGGGGACACCAGCAATGGACACAGTATTCGAGATGGGGTCTTGCAAGAGCAAAGAGGCAGAATACCCTCTCTCGACCTGCTGGCTGCTCTCTTTGATGTAGCCCAGAGCACAATTTGCCTGCTGGGCTGCATGAGCACACTGCTGACTNCTGGGCTGCATGAGCGCACTGCTGACTTGTGGTGAGCTTCTCATTAAGTGATACACCCAAGTCTTTCTTCTCAGAGCTACTCTCAACCCACTCTGCACCCAGCCTGTACTTGTGCCTGGGATTGGCCCAACCCAGATGCACTTTTAATTTGTTGAACCGCATACAGTTGGCACCGGCCAATTTGTCAAGCCTGCCAAGCTCCTTCTGGGTGTCATCCCTTCCCTCAAGCGAGTCCACTGCACCACACAGCTTCGTGGTGTTGCAAACTTGCTGAGGGTGCACTCAAGTCATGTATCTGATAAAGATGTTTAACAGCACTGGACCCAGTACAGGTCCCTGAGGAGCTCCACTTGTTACTGGTCTCTACCTGGATATTGAGCTGTTGATCACAGCTCTTTAAGTCCATCCATCTAGCCAGTTCTTTATCCATTGGGTGGTCTATCCATCAAGTCCATGTCTCCATCTTAGAGCCAAGGATTTACAAGAGACAAGGTGGTCTCTGTCCTAACATACTCTTATTGTTACATGCTTCTCTGGCACTTCCCATCTCAAATCAATGGGAACCTTGGTGTCTCAGTGCTGACTACCATTTATTCTAGGGACCATGCTACATAAAAGATGTCTCCAAGAAATGCAGCCTGGTTGAGTAACTACTGTATTTGCGGGGAAGCTAAACACAGAGATGGTGGCCTACAGAAATCCCGCTGTGAAAATGAGTATAATTTCTTCAAGATAAGTTACATAGTATGAAAATATGACCTTTACCTTTTAGTTTTGCTTGGGTTTACTACAAAACCTGAAGGCTCCAGAATTGTTTTTAAATGCAACACCTGAAGTGAGCAGGAGTGAAGGTTTAAGTTCCATATTTAACATTTGCTCTGTTGCTACTTGGACAATACACATCCTTGAGTCCTGTGTAAACTAAGTAGCTTATATAAATATTTTAAAATCGTGGCACATACAAAACATTCTAAATCTCATTAAAATGCATTACTTTGCTTTCTAATTTTAACTCTGAACCAAATTTTGACTGACCTGATAATGGAAAATAACATGTTTACTTTTTAGCTTTTCCTCTTACCTGTATGTCTTGATGACTCCCTGTCATCTAAACTTTCCGAAAGTGCATGTAGAGCAACAAAATGCTCCTATACTTTTGGTACTTGCAGAGTTTAAGGAAATAAATTTAAGTCCGATGAGATCCGTAGTAGTCAAAAGGTGGCAATGTGAGGCAACTTAAGTCATAAAGTTCCTGAAATCTCAGGGCTCACTGAACCTCTGACCTCAGTGTTGTAAAAAGTCTCTGCTGAAGACAGTAAACTGGAAATTATGTACTTTAGCAGTACCTATGGCATAATCTTTTTTTCACACCAAAGTGAATGGATGTCAGGAAGGCCTAGGGATTTTGTAGTTTAGAATTGTATCAGGAAATATTTAATTTTCTAGTCATCAATTTCCATACATCTTGAATAATATTTCTTCCTGGAAGGTCATATCCAGTGTTTTAGCTGATTTGGTCTAATTTTCCTGAAGCAAAACATTTCAGAAGGCTAATCCTTAGCCATCCTAGCACACTGACAGTGTCTAGGAGCAGTGCTAGGACATTTAGTGTGCTTTGCATAGAGTGCTATGACATAATATTGTCAGGGTAACACTAGATCTCTAGCATGCTGTCTTAACTGAAGGAGGGGGAACTGATTCCTACAATTGTTCTCTTTTGGGAATCTAAGCTTTTGATGCTGACCTTTAACCATTTAATATTTTTATACACAAAAATGCACACTGTGCTTTTCAGTTACATGGAGAGTATCTGTAGTGTTCTGTTACTTGAATGTCCCCAGTACTGTGAGGCTTTTGATGCCCTAAATTTATGAAACTTAATGGATTTATTGCAGAATTAAAAACTTTAGAAACTAAAGGATCAGTGCTGTGTATATACTTATAAAACTGAAATGATAGGGGAAAAGTTGATAGTGATCTCGTACTAGCTGTGCATGCTAAAAGCTGCCTCTTTCACACTGACCGTTGTTGGGACCTGTATCTATTTTAGTGAAGTTCAAAAGTATTGGTATTGCCCCAGTCTTTACACGTGGCATTAGTCCTTTGAAAAATGATGGGGTTTCAAATAAAAATAAAGGTAACACTGCCTTTAACTACATGGCTTGTAGAACATTCTATCAGGTGAGACTTCTGATCTTTTAAGGTGGAACGCTCCATTCTACTTCTGAGAGTATTCGGTACCTTAGAGTAAATATTTCACTTGGTGATCAAATGGTATTTACTTTTTAGATGTGTTTAACTTTAATGTATTGAAGACCCCTTAACCAGAAAGGAGAATAATTCAAGTTCCTTTTTGGAAAAAAAAAAACAAACCAAAACCAAAACCCCAAAAAAACCAACCAACCAAACAAACAAAACAAACAAAAACAACAAAAAAACCCCACCAAAAACCAGTGTTGGCACTGTGACCCATTTTTTTAAAGCAGTTTTCAAGGGGAGCTTTTTGCAGCTGAACATTGTTAAGCTTGATTCACTCTTAAGCATTCATTAGTGCTAGCTGCCTTCTAACTCCCTTCTGCCTGCTTTCGTCCCTCAGCGTTTAGCTTTTCCTGAAGGCTCCAGAGGCTTTGGGAAGCCTGTAGAGGGAAAGAGTAGGTCACAGAACCCGCAGGCCATGAACGCGTGTGCGCTGCTGCGGCAGTTCGGGAGAGCTCCACAGAAACGTGCCCGGTTCCGACCCGGAGCTGAGAGGATGGCCTCGTGCACTCGGCGCGCAGAGGCCTGTGGCCTGCTTGCTGCGGGTAGGGCCGCGTGAGGCGCGGCGGGCAGCGGCACCTGGAGAGGTTGCGGATGGCGGCTGCCGGGCTGCTAGCGGAGCGGAGCGGAGCTGCGGGAGTCCAGCCGCAAACCGTGAGTAGGCAGAGCAGGAGCAGCATTGTTCTCTCTGCCTGTTGCCATTTATCTGCCAAGGGAGGAACTGCTCACCTTGTCACGTACCCCTTAGGCGCTTCCTGAGGTTTTTCCCTTAGTTCCACCTGTTACCATTGAGAGCTGTTGCTCGCAGGCCACCAGGCCGGAGCCATCTAAGAGTTTGGAGGCCGGGCTTGGGAAGCGACCGATTGCACCTGGGCACTCCCCAGGTCAGGCCTGTGAGCTGCAAGATTTTTGGCTATGAACAGCTGGCCAAGGGAATGCGTTTTTCCTCACTAGAAGAAACATGGTTGTGTGTTATTAGCAGCTTTCTGATGGTTGGTCTGACCAGGTGTTTTAGCAGACTGTTTTTCCTGTCATTACAGGAGCCTTTGCTCTCCACTTGCTCTTATGTACCTTGAAGGGGGTGGACTTCTTGTTGTTAAATTGTGTTTTAGATAATATGTGTGTGTGGAGTTTCGTTCCAAAGAGAGCACGGAGGGTGCAGGGCCTTGCTGCTGCCTCCTGCACAGGCAAACCAGCTTAGCTCAGCTGGTGAGCAGTATGTGGCCTCTGGAAAAAACAGCCAGCAGCTGGCAGCCACACATGCTGCTGGTGGGAGCTCAAAAGCAGCAGCTCCTGCAGGATCTTGCAGACACTGTGTGCAGTGGCAGTGCATTGAAGTCTCTCTCTTACCTCTGTTCTATGTGTCAGGTGCCTTTGGCTGACTGGTCAATAGCCAGAAGTTTCTCCTGGGTTGCTGTATACCGTTAGCCCGTATCTAGGACTAAATTGCATTAGTCGATCGATCACCTAAAGATCCCTACCCAGCAGAATACAGGGATTTGAAGAAGGAGAAAAGACTTATGTGTTGAAATTAAAACAGATTGATGAAACAACAAAACTGATATAAATGGCAATATAAAGTATCTAAAGGTTATGCTCAACCCAGCATGGGTACAGCAATCACAATAAACAGGAAAGCAATCCCCAAAAGCAGGAGCCCAAGCAGGAAGCCTAAATGTAAGAGTTCCTTCCTTTCAACAAACTTCTCCCTTCATATTGTTTGTGATGTTTATGGTCTGGGCTACAGTTGTGAGCCAACTTGAGTCAGCTGTCCTGGCTGACTAAAAACTGCTAATGGCCTGCAGCCCATGGCTGGCCAGTGACTCTGTCACAGCAAACCCAGGACAATTACATTACCTAGAGGTTATGCCTGTCGCTGAGGAATACCATTGCATCTGCATGACAATAAGTTCTTTCAGATGTTTCTCAGTACCACTGTGTTAGTCAGGTAGTTGTTTGCAATGTAGAAACCGTATTTCAACTTCTTGAAGTAGTGCTTTGGCTCTTTATTTTTGCCTTTGATGACCCAGGTGACTGATTCTGCCAGACTTAGTAAGTGTAGTTTTCTGTTGAGATAATTTAGCCAGCAGTTGCTATACAGGATAATTTTTCAGAGGCTGGATATATTTTCCCCAGTTCGAGTGATCTGGTAACTGAAAGTTCCCATGGTGTGTGCACATTACATTCTCTTAGATAGTTGGGCTTACAGAAGTAACTGATGGTGGTCACTTTCATGTGTGCTAGTCCAGTCTCTGTTTACATTTGAGCAAATCATACTCCTGGGGAGTAAAGTCCTTGATGTGTTTGCTACTAGTATGCTGTACTAAAGAGTTCTGTTTTGATTCTAAACTGATTCCTAGTCCTTACTAGAACTGATTTATGATGGGGTAGAACTGATTAGATGGGGTAAAGCTGTTGTCTCTCTGTTCCCATTTCTGAACAAGTAGTGAATTATTAAAATACCCAAGAGTAGATGTCAGAGGATTTCAGAAACTACTCAATTGTTAATTTGCTTTTGCTTTTAAAAAATCTGTTTTAATCGAATTGTTCGATTTGAAACTCTGAAAAACCTTAAAAGTCATAAGCTAGCGATTTTTGTTTTCCCATCAAATTGTTTTCCTAAATCTTGCCAGTCTTTTTCCTCGGTCTTTTGACTTGTTGGTACCTCTAACTTGTATTCTTTGGCAGAGAATTGTTTATCATATTTGTAATTTGATGACATACACCAAGGGCAGAAAAATAGTTCTTAGCCCTTTGCTTACATTCTACAGTACTGAGTACTGTTCACTAGTGAAAGCCATACCTGACCTCAGCAAAGGCTGCAAAAGTTCAGTTAACATTTGCTAGCAAAAACAGCAATGTAGGAATCTAGTCTTAGGAACTGGCCCAACGCGAAGTTCAGCTGTAGGTTCAGTTATATGCTGAGGCTCAGGGTATTATGCAAACTGACAGCACCTGGCTTCCAGGAGAGTGCCCTGAGCATGTGGTTAGGCTTCTTGGCAGGCAGGAAGTGATGCTACCTGCCACTTTGAGCTGTAGAGAACCAACTGGACAAAGCAGTGCTGTTTCCCTTCATTATCCTGGGATGGCTGGAGTTCAGCTGACCATGATAGTGTTCACAAACAGCTGCTCTGGTTGTGAAATATAAAGAAAAGTATTAAGGACACTGTATTCATTTGTCTGTAGATATGGATGAATGTAAATAAGTTTTAGAGTTATAAAACAGTAAATACCCTTCAGGTAATGAAAGTGGCTTATGATCAGGGATACGTCACTAATCAGACTTGAGAGTTTGAAAGAAAGGGAAATTTTGATCCTAATGAGATTAAATTTAAAGTGGGCATTTGCTTCAAAGCAGAGATTAAGACCTTGAACTTAATCATAGACAGCAAATTTTCAGGAGCTATTCTTCCTTCAGCTGAAGCCAGACGCAAAGTTCCTTCTGAAGCCAAAGAGGGCAAAAGAATGTGTGCTCCAGTTAGTAGACATAAAAATGGAAAGTTACTCTTAGAAACTGTTCAGTGGAAGTTTCCTTGTATTTAGGGACAGTTGATCACAAGCTCTTGAACCATATCCTGTGCTTCAGCTTCTCAAGAAGACCTTGTATGTTTACTGTCCCAGGTCCAAACCAGAGCCAGTAATAGGTTTTTAAAATTATTTTTATTAGGCTGGGGATCTAAGCTTCCAGTTTCCAGGCAGTTTGTTGATACAAGTTGATCTTCTTTGACAGTGTTCTCAGGCCTTCTTTGGCACTTGTCTGGAGGAGAAATTTCCTGTGATTTTGATGGCTTTGATGCTTTCTGTGAACTGACTTACCCTTCAGTCTAATGAAAGAAAGGAAAGTGCAGACAAAACTAGCGGAGTCGGGTGGTGATACTGAGAGAAATATGTCTTAGAAGCAAGGCATAACTTGTCACCACCGTTCTTCAGAACAGGGGAGATGAAAACATAGTATCTATATCAGGCATACTTTGTGGGAGAGGTTTGTAACAACACTAATACAAAGTCTTAGAATGCCAGGTTGGAACGGACTTCAAGGATAATCTGTTCCAATGATTCTAGGTGATAGTGTAGTTGAAATGAGACAGCCTAGCACCCTGTCAAGCTGAGCCTTACAGCTGACCAATATAGGGGAATCCATTATGTCCTTCAGGAGATGTTAGCAATGTCTTGACTGTTCTCATGGTGAAATGTTTTTGTCTGGAGTCCAAGTTAGGAACACCTACAGGAGAAACTACTGCTCTGATGAAACTGTACTACCTCATATGTGCCCACAAACTATCCTTGTCCTTCTTTTGTCTCTTCCCACCTCAAAAGTGCTTCATTAAGTTGTGGATAAGAAGTCTAGCCATTGGCTTTTGATGCAAGCGTATTTTAGATGGTTACTACATAGCTCTTCTATATTGAGATTGATTTTTAAAGGCAAAATAAATGTTTTAAAAGCTGCTTTCTCTTAAAAATGCCAGCACAGCCTTACTTTTGGATCTTTCTTGTTCCTTCAGTATTAAAAGTTAGCTTGTGACATTTGTGAAACTATTACTACACCTGTTCTTGTACTGTGGTTGAGATTGTGATTATAAAAGAATTCTGCTACCAGGTTGCAGGTCTGGCAGTATGACTTCTCTGGAGTGTGGTGACCTTCAGTCCTGGGTTGTATACCTGCTTTTCCTGTGTACTGCACTTGTCAGACAAGTGTATAGCTAGAGTCATGCTATCAAAATCTACATATACAAAGATGATTCATGGTCAGAGAGGATCTAAATGCCTAAGATTGTGAGATACATTTTTTAAAAAAGGCATAGTGCAAGAGACAGAGGAAGTTGTGTGTTTCATTTGGTTATAAAAAAGCCTATGAGTAAAGAATTCACTCAGGAAACATAAGAAATCTTAGGACATACCACCTGAGCACTAGAATTGGTCACTGCTAGGTATACCAAACTAATGCAAGGCTGTAGATTGCAGCCCTTCCTGGAAGTTAGCATGGTACAAAAAGTTATTTCAATTTATTTAGACAGCAAATTATTGGAACTTTGCAAATGTAGCTTACGCTGGGAGCTGCAGTGGGAAAGGTGAGTTCTGGACTGTGTAAGCTACTGTTTAGTGTAAAATTCAGGGAGTTAGAAATACCCAAACCACTAAATTCACAATCTTCTTTTCCGAAGGAAGGAATCTGTTTTTTTTTTTTAATGTGCTGTGGTATTTCGTCAGTTGCAGGGTTGCAAAGCTCAGGCCTCCTGAGCCTCACAAGTGCTGTGCCGGGAAGCAGGGCCTAGAGAATCACACAATGGTTTGGGGTGGAAGAGACCTTTTAAAGATCATCTAGTCCAGCTGCTTTGCTCTGGTCTTTATCATACAGGTCTTCATCAGTCTCATTGAAGAACAGAACTGATCCCCTGCAGGCCATGTTCTTGATTTGCAGACTATGTTCCCAAATGGAGTTTGCACAACTGAGGGTAGCTGCAGCTCTTTGTGTTTTCCACGTCTTCATCCAGCAGCATAAAACGGAACCCTCATACCTTGGCTTGACCTACCTTCTTACCCCAAAGTGAGCTTCAGGTCATGGCTGCTACTGTCTAGCATGCTGTTCTCCCTCCAAACTTACTGTCAACATCACAGTCTACATCCTTTCTGCTCATGCTCTGTATCTTACCAGGTCTCAGTCCTTTTATCTATGCTCTCACTAGTAATTTTCCCAGATCTCAACTGTACTGAAATATCTGCTGATGCAAACTTTGTGTATTTAAAGTATTTTCTGTGTACACTTCCTACCTCAGTATATGGAGGATGCAAGTAATGTGGCATCACCATTCCTGTGAAAGGGAAATGTCTGTCAGGTGTCAGTGTCCCAGATACCCACACCTGCTTTTTCCTCAATGAATGAACAACACGAGTGAAGCTGCCTCCTGTTTTGCAGTTGTAAAATCAAAAGTGGAAGGAAAATGTGATTATAAATGGTATGCCATTTCCTACATTCACAATCTTCAACTAGCATCATATCTAGTATGAACAGTAACTAAAACCTTGATAGCAACTCATTCCAATTGAAAAATTTGAGTAAATAGTATTTTTGTTCTTTGAGAACAATTTAGGATTTTTTTTTCTTCTGTAAATTGGGATTTAAGATCATAGAGGAAGCATCACA
>VWYK01083923.1:0-18903 GCA_013399775.1 Semnornis frantzii | reverse complement strand
CGGCGGGCAACGCCCTTCCCGTCAGTCAGCCTCGCGGGCGGTGGGCAGGGGCCGCGCGCGCGCGCGCCGCCGCCAGTCTCTCTCCCGCCCACCGCGGCCTGGGTCGGGAGTGCGCCCAGGCGCGTCCGCCCCAAGCGCCAACAAAGGCTGTGCCGGGGAGCGGCTATGGGGCATGGTTTGCTTCTGTTCCGCTGCACGTTCGTGTAAGAGCCTGGTGCGAACAAAAGAGAAAGAGGCCTGAGCACAGAACCCCCACACACGTGGCGGTACTTAAATGGAGACTTCCCCCAGAGAGAGCAGGGCCTGCGGGAGAGGATCCAACCGAGGGAGGCCACGTAAGAAGTCTGGACTGCTGAGGGGGAGGCTGGAGGTCCTGAAACGTTTCTCTGAAAGGACTAGCAAGCCGAAAATACCTTCATGTTGCCGTATTTCCCTCAGGAAGCCGAGTGACAGCTGAGTAGACTTAGGACTGAAGTGTCTGTTACCTCACAAGAGTCCTTGCACAGCCAAAGTTTCCAGAACCACTTCTGTATCTTCTCACAGTATGAGAACGTGCTCACTGCTCTGAAGAGCACTGTATGGAAAGAGCAAAACAAAGAGAAGCATAAGGGAGGAAACAAAAGGAAAAGGCAATTTCTGTTTTACAGCCTGGGCCTCCCAGGCAGGACAGATGTTACCGAGATAGAATCATTTCACAGCAACACTCACATTGAAACGTGTTCATTTAAGGATGGACAGTTAAGTACATGCACAATGTTGCATCACTTTTTTTCCCCCTACCAACAGTGAAAATCTGGGTGTTTCTTTCCCCTTTGCTTGTTTATCCTTTCTTAGGAAGTGAGATTACCTTGCTGCCCCAGTAAGCACACAATAAAAAGTAAAAAGCCACATGCAGCATTACAGCAAAATTCGAATCAAAAACTTATCCAGAAAGAATGGGTTTAAAATAAATCTAAACCAGACAAAAAAAAAAAAAAAAAAAGGGAAAGGATAGAGAGGATCAATAGTTGCTTGCTTCTCCAGAATTGAAAATAAACTCTTAATTACCATCATGCTTTCAGGGAAAAAGAGGTGTGGCTACCTGTAATTAGTAATAGAAAACTAGGTTTGCCAGTTAAGCTCCAGGAAAGTGGGTTGGCTGTTATTCAGTGGGTTGTCTGTTATGAATAATTATTAGAAGCTGGTGTGGTTAAGCCTTGGTTTTACAATAATCAAATGTTTGGTTTAAAATAACCTGCATGCCACCCTAAAGCTTTAATTCTTTGCCCAAGTAACAAAATAAGTTTACTGAAATTAGGATATAGGATTTGTGAATTACAGCCCTAAATTGCTTATATTCTGTTCAGTAAGCATGAGAAAACAATTTGTTCCACAACCTGTGTGATCCCACAGGTTGCTGATGTTAGATTTAGGCTAAAGATTTGCCATAATATAAGTGCTGAGAAAACGCCACGAGTTTAATAGGGATTTGCAAACTTTTCTAGAGATTTCAAAAGCAGCTACACACTTTGCTGCAATATTTAAGTCGAAGAGTTGCAGGGAGATTTGTAGGAGGCAAGATGTAGGATGGGTTGGTTTATTTTTTTTCATTTATTTTTTAGGTAGAAATTCCTTTTATGCATAGCAGAGATTAAAATGCCCTTTTGGTGATACACCACCTTCTGGGGGTAAAGAATGATCATTTACTACGTGAGGGCGGGGGGAAGTATGATGTATAAAAGGTTTTAAAAAAAAGTAAAGAAAAAGCCTTGTTTTGCTAAGGAAAATCCATGAGTCTTCTAAGACGTTATGGAAGATTTTCAGCTAACACTGGCTCATACAGCAGAAATCTGTGTAATGAGCAAAAATTATATTCTGAGGTTCATAACAAACAGCAAAGCCCATTTCGTTTCTTCAAGAGAATTGTGGCACCAAGATGTTGTTATTGGATAAAAAGAATTGTTGTGTGAATTAACTATATCACAAGAAACTAATGCTTGGTTGTTCCCATTGCACATGCCTCCTCACACAGATCTCAGGATGGCAGGGGTTGGAAGGGACCCAAAGAGATCATCGAGTCCATGCACCCTGCCAGAGCAGGACCATACCGTCTAGCTCAGGTCACACATCCAGACAGGGCTGGAAAGTCTCCAGAGAAGGAGACTCCACCACCTCTCTGGGCAGCCTGTGCCAGTGCTCTGGGACCCTTACAGGAAAGAAATTCCCCCTTGTGTTGAGCTGGAACCTCCTGTGCTGCAGCTCCTTGTCCTATCCCAGGCAGCAAGTGAACAGAGCCTGTTCCGTCCCGTCCCCCCGACCCCCAGCCCCAGTCTTCACTTTCCAAACTAAACAGTCCCAGGTCCCTCAGCCTCTCCTCATCAGGCAGTGCTCCATCCCCCTTATCATCCTCATAGCCCTAGCCAGTGGATCCCTGNCCTCACAGCCTTCAGCTGTATTAGCCAAGCCTCCCAGTTTGGTGTCATCAGCTAACTTGCTGAGCAGACTCTGTCTGTCTGCCCCCTCATCAATGTAATTGATGAAGATGCTGAACAGCACTGGACCCAGCTCCGATCCTTGTGGGACTCCACTAGTTATGCTGGACTTGGCATCATTGATCACCACTGTTTGAACTCTGTCTTGTAACCAGTTCCTAATCCACCTCACTGTCTGCTCTTCCATCTCACACTTCCTGAGCTTGCTTACTAGTGGGTGTCATGGGAGATAGTGTCAAAGCCCTTGCTAAGGTCAGGGTAGGTACCTACTCTTTATCATTCCCTTACATGCTTTGAGCAGGGAGACACTTATAGTACCTCAAGGCTTTGTTGTTTTAATAAAGTACACATTCAGATCTTATCCCTTCCTAGGAATCTCCTATTTTTGTTTGCATTCTAATATTTATGCATTCTCTGATGACAGCTAAAAGGAATTTCTGTGCACGTATCTGTGCTCTGCCACCTCTTTAGATCCACAGGTGTGGGGTAAAGAAGCTGCACCAGCCAAATGTGTTTCTACATGCTGAGTGTAGCCTCATACACACACAAGCTTTGCACCACACCTATTCTTTTGTAAAAATACAACTGATGTTCCTCTTTCTGATCCAGTGACTTAATTATATCTTATTCTTCAGCGAAGAAGTTGATTGCTATATAGTTATACTACTGGTATGGTAAGGGATTATGAAGACTATAAAGGGTTGTTTACAGGGTGGAGGGTTCTTTCAGGTGGGGTGGGTGGGGATTTTTTTCTTGTTCTATAAATCTCACTGGGCAAATCAGTTTTGCTGTGTTTTAAGCTCCTTCAGAAGAGGCACACATTACTATGTGCAGCACAGTGTTTAATTACAATGACTTTATATTATATAGAGTCCTGTGATGAAGTTACTGTTTAGGCTTTGGTTTTTTTTTCATAGCCTTCATTATTTTCTATGTCACTAGGTAGATAAAGAAACTGTCCTTGACTGTAGTGTTCAGTGGAAGAGTAATTCAGAGCAAATCACCAGAAATCAGCAGACTTTCTTGATGCGTGTTTGTTTCTGTGTATTACAAAAAGGTTGTTTATAAGAAGGAAAAAAATATTTAAATATCTGCTAACACCCAAAGATCTAATAGACATAACTAACAAAACCAAATCTTTATGGTGGGTTGTTTTTTTTTTTTTCATTAGTGCACTTTGAAGTACCTCCTGTAGCCAAAGCAAATTAAAATACCTGAGATAGGTGGGAAATGTATCTTACAATTTCACAAATATGACAGTTCTCAAAGCTGGGCCTTCCACATATGCTAGGACTAGGTCAGCTGAACCAAAAATAGAATGTCTCCTGAAGCTTTGTTTAGAACTGAAGAAAACCTCTCCTGTAAGCAAGTTCCTCCATAGTTCTAAGTTACAACATTTCTTGCACCTTTTTCTCAATCAGCTGATATTAACCCTTTCACAGAGAGCACACTGATTGAAGTGAATCTTAGGGCTGTTTCACTAGTTTGTTTTTTCAGCTGTTTCAACTGTGATGACAAAAATAGTCAGATCTTCCATCCATGGTGTCCTACCAGAGCCTCTGTTCTTGCAGGCTGCTCCGCCACTTAAACCTTCCATGTTACAGCTCCACCACAGCACACTCTGGCAAGGCTCTGAAAAATCATTGTTTCAAGCCTTTTGTGGAATGCAAAGAAACTGGTTGTTAAAATGAAAAATGGCTCTCAGTGGTACTGTGAGAGTTCTCCAGATGGGGAACAGTTACACCACGCATAGCTCTGTACATTTACCAGCTCCTAATTAACAGGGCATCTGCTTCAGCAGAGCCCATGGTTGCGCGCACATCCAAAGCTGCTCTCTAGCTCTCAGCTTCCAGGCTCTGCTTCCCCTCTGACATGTGTGTGACTGCCATCAACAGGTACAAATGAAGGCCAAATGGAGACGTGTTTTCCCTCATGGACACCTATCCTGCAGCTACAATAGCAACAAAAGGCATTATTAAAAGCATCTTAGGTATTAGACTCTACAGTGCATGTGTGTCCATGCATATATAAAAATTCCATTGGAGTTTAAAACCTTTGTGAAATCTAGATTTAGGAATCTTCACAACCAAAAATGCCATTTTTCTTCCTTCATCTGCAAAGGCCTTGTGCTGTGTAACAGAAGAGGAGTACTCTCAAGGAGTAGAGGTCTTGGAATGCTTCCTATGTAATGGCTTTCTCATTTCTGTATTGTCACGGTCATCGGACCTGTAAAACTTTGCCTCACATCTGCAGGATGCCACATGATGCAAGTCAGTGGCTCAGAGAGCTCTGTGTGTCCTGTTCAGACGTCTCCTTCAATCGAGTATGAGGACTAGACAGGTTATGTTAATGCTCTGCTTCAGGAATCCCAACACTTTCCATTGGGTGTATGCCTGTGTCTTTAGCAGTAAGGCAATTAGAAATACAGAGCTGGAGGGTACAACTGGATTTTTCAGTCCAGTAGCTCATGTGCCAAGTAGCCATGCCCAGTGATACCCTTTGAAAGCTATAGAAACTTCACCTTAAAATGAGTTGGTTTGATTTCCCCCTTTGCTAGAGTATGAAGACTGTTCATTAAATAAAATAAATACATAACAGCATACTGAATAGAAATGCTCAGTGAGGCCAGGCAGAGCAAAAAGTAGGAGTGACTGTCTCCTTAGTTACATTCTGCATTCTCACAGTTCCTTTCAGTTTGCCTATTACTATGGAACAAAAGAGTTATTTTAAGCGAATTCTGAGAACAAAGCATAAAATTAGCAAAACCATTTTAGTCTGAAGAGAATATATTTGACAGGATTTTAAGGTAGATGGAACTAGTTTTGAGAGCCATGTAATTTAGGGCAAAAATCTATATACCTGAGTTTCCAACTAATGCAGTCTTGGAACATGATATTGAATTTCTTTCTTATGGTATGGATTACAACATTTTATCTGTGAAATGGGTTCAAGAAGAGTTAATTCAGAATTGTTGAGAGACTTTGCAAGTTGTTTCAAAATCCTTTGGAAAAAAAAAAAATCATTCCTGTCTGTAAGTGAAGTAGAAGAGAGGTGTGAGAGGCCACAGCTTTCCTATAGATTTCCTTCTGGTGCATCAATGTGTATATATTAGTGTGAATGTAGTAAGCTTGTCTAGTAAGTGACTGTCTTGTATCTCTCATTCTTGACAGAGGTCAAAAAAGCTACATGGGGGCAGTATAAACTGGTCCACATGTGCTGGAGGACATCATATATAGTCTTGTTATAACTTCCGGCTGAGGTAGTTTTGTTTTCAGGGCAAAACTTGTTCCTGTTGCCTTGTGACCATTTAGAAATTAATGCCATAAGCATCTCTGACTTCGACGACCTTAAAAATATATTGCCTAGTTCCTAGATGTGATTGTTATGTTTAGCATACCTTGAAGTATTTTCCAAAGCCAGAAAGTATCACTGCTGTTGTCTTGGACGTAGGAAACTGATGTGTAACAATGTGAAGTGGTTTAGCCACTACAACCCAACATCTTATGGGAAGAAGTGAGGTGAAATGTTAGGGTTGCTTGAACCTGGATCTAGTGTTCCTTGCAGTCAGAGATACAACCAACTGCACACACTCAAGGTCTGCCCTTAAGTGGTTTGAGTAAAAGCCTAAAGCCTACTATTTCCCCATTTAAAGGGCCTTTCCTCAAGAGGATCATTGTCTTACTGAGCAACTAGCAGAAAAACAACTGGTACCCTGGAGATGCTGAGTTTAGAAACCACATTGAGAATTCAGCCTAGCTACTAAACTTTCCATGATGTCAGACACATTACACCTGCAGTGAAGTCTACCTGTGAGAAATACTTCCAAATTTGCTTACCTAGCTCTGTTCTGTAGAATATTCAGGCACAGGGGTGTGTGTGTGTCCTAGTGAAGCCCCTACCAAATGTTGGGGTGACCGATGACAGCACTACATGTTCAAAGAGCCTCACTTGTTTCTTTGCTTCAGATGAAGGGGAGCTCCAGTGCTGCTGCAGATTCCAGAAAAAAACATCCTATATTCATAAAGCAAAAACATTTGGAGTAGGGGCACTTGTACCACCACCCTTGGAAAATCTGTTTAGTCAAACGAAACCTATTTGTGATAAAGTTTTGCAGTTGTTAATCACAATAGGTAGTGAAATTAGTATATTCAATAAATTCAAAATAAGTATTTGGGAAAGTCTACTGGGGACTGAGCAAAATGCAGTGATGAAAGGTGGTCTGAACAATTAGGAGACTTCTTTTATCTGTATCAAGCAAAGCTGGGACCTGAATTCAGTCCAAGTTCTGTCCTTGCAGTAGAAAAGAATTCAGAGAACAAAACTTGCATGCTAATATGATTATTTCAGAAGCCGCTCCAGAAAAGTCTGTGTGAATGTTATATAAGGTGTGTAGGGGTTATTCATAGACTGCATGACAATGAAGGCTTCTTAAGTGTCCAAAGAGCTTTAGAGGCTGAAGATACAAAATGGTTAAATGACACAGCTGGGCATGAAGTCATGAGAGAAGCCATGGGAGCCATGGTCCCACGTAGTGTGGCTTTAGTTATGTGCATTCCCTGCTGTGCTGGCCTTGGACAGGAAAGCACTGCAGAGAAAGCCTAGAAGAGAAAATTGGTTCTAATGGTACATTAAACCACAACGTGAGCAGGCTGAGTGATACAGTGCTTCTGAGAAAGACCTGCGTATTGTGCTTCCTTACTCACTGAAGCAGAAGGAATTAGTATGAGAAATTCATGAAGATCATGGGAGAAGCAGAAGGGAGGACTTTCTGTACAGAACTGAGTTGTAAAGCACCAAGCTAACAAAACTAAAGGGTGAGCCTTCAGGACTCCTATCTACCTTGCTGTTCAGTTTCTGCTAAGAATGAAAGACCTTGCAGCAAAAGGTCTTCACTTCTGTCTCTGAAAATTCACATCCTTTGAAGGAGAGGGTGGGGTGAGTCTTCTAACGTACAAAAAGAGAACTTTCTTGTGACCTCTGGGATTGTGTTATTGTAAACATCCCAAATCTCAAACCACTTGCTAGCAAAGATCTCGATTCTGCACAACCCTTCCCTGTGAGCACCTGAGAAATAAAAACAAAGAAAAAAGGTGCTTATAAAATTCGTGTTTCCAAGCAACAAAACAAAACATACATAAAGTGAAACATCTCTCAAGCCCCTGCCCAAAGGAACTGACTGAGGCAGTTGCCTAGTTAGCAGAGTCTGATTTTCAGAGGCCAAGCAGTACTGTTGCAGGAGTTCAGGGGAGATTTTAAGTTACATACAGGAGTTTCATCTCTCTCTTAACAGCCAGAATTTCACTGTGCATGCTTGAAAGCTTAAACTGGTTATAAAAAAATACATGAGCAAATAAAGTCATGAACAGATTGGCTGTTCATGGGAGGCTGCCTTGCCTCCCATGAGCTGGGCAGTTTCAGTTACTCAGCACTGGACAGAAAGGAAGGTGCACAGTGTCTCTTCATTTATTAATTCATAGAGCAGTAGCATTTTTTTTTAATTTAATTCCACTTTACCCCTAATATCCACAGACCAGCTTGGTACAAAATCTTGTGCTGAAATCCATAAAATGTACTTTTGTGTTTTTAGGTGCTGGCTTTTATTTCTTAGAGAAATAATTCCATTGACAATACTGGAAATATGACACAGGCTGTATTTGGTTTATATACAATATAGACCTTGCCATACTCTCCATTTCGAATACTGCCTCTTAGCATCTCCTTGGAGCTAACTATTGTTTATGAGTGTAGTCATTTAAAGGAAATCTAAGTTTAGTTTTCTTTTTATCCATAGTTCTATTATCTCTATAACTCTCCAGCTCTCCTCAGGGGTGTCCTTACACGGTTTATCTTAGTTGTCTATCTTGTTTAAAGAAAAGTCCATTTACAGTTTATCCTGCCAGCAGAACAGTCTTGCTGATACTTCCCCTGTATAGCACAAAATGAATGGGTTATGGCTGCTTTCAGAAGATAAGCTTGGAATTCCAGAGTGGAACTCTGTATTTTCAGTTTTGTTCTTGGCTTAGATGTGGAGGCTGATTTTGGATGAATTATTTAGCTCTTTGATTTATATGCACCAATGGGAAATGGACACAGTAATACACAATAGTGTTGCCAAACTTAATCCAGCAACACTTTCAAAGTGCTTCAGTATTCTTGGATTGGAAGAGATGAAATTTTTACTGCCGTTACTGAATTCTGTTCCTGAACTCTGGAAATAGGATTCAAAAATTCATTGGCAGGGATGTGTGATGAAAAATGTTACATTCCTCCTCCTGTATTTTGCATGTGGATATGTCTGTTTGTTTGAGCCAGTAGCAAGTTTCTCTTTGGGGAAAAAATTATGTTTTAGTAAATAAACAGCAAGGAAAACTTTTTTTTATACAAAAACAATTACATGTAATGGAAAAAAAACAAGCCACTCTACATGTATATTTTTGCTTAGTCAAGCCACAATATTTACTGAGAAAATAATTTTGATGGGAAATATTTTGATGAACCTTAAAACACAAACAGATTTGGACGGAGATATTTTGAATGGTCAAGGAACACATTCAAAAAATAGATAGTCAAAGTAATATAAACTACATGCTTTCCCCAGTGGTAACAGGTGTCCATGAACAAACACAAAACTATGAGGAAAACCCTTAAAAAAGCAGTGTTCTCCAAAAAAAACTTGAATTAACAAACTAGTTTCAGAACTGATAATACATTCTCTGTCAGTGATTGGAGTGTGCTGAGTTTTGATGCCTGGTTAAAGACATTTTTACCTTGAGAACTGTAACAGCTGGAAATCAGATTTTATATTATACTGTGAGCAACATGCTGACAAATTTCTTACCTACAGAAGCTTAGCACTAGAGCTGTGCTGTTGCCCATGTGTGTTTAGCCTGAGTTATGCTGTTATATTACTGATGTGTATTATGCTAATCCAATAAAACATAAAGACCATTGTATCTTCTGTGACTTCCACCACACTGGTACCAGCAGGGATTTGCATTGGTAATATAACAGCAGCAAAACAATCTACAGGATTGTTGATGTGGCCTACTTTGAAATTATGGACCCTAGCCTGTGAGTAAATAAAATTCCCCACTAAATTCAGGGACTCCTGAAGGCTTTAGAACCTCTTAGAAAAGATTTAGTGTAATGAAAGAAATTCAGTGTCCCCAACAAATATGGTGACAATTGCAAATGGGTGGACTTAGTGCAGTATTTTGCACAGCTTAGATCACTGGGTAGTACATCAAAGAACAGTTTGGTTTCCTTTGTATTTAATGTTTTTTTTAAAGCAATCAAATGGTTTAATTTCTCCATGTTTCTACCTTCTATTTAATTTTTCACTCCTATGGATTATGTGCTGCCGTCATAATGTACCTACAGATAATTTAGTTTGCAAAGGATTTAAAGAAGAACACCTCAGAGGAAAAACAAACTGTGAAAAACAAGTCTATCAGCAACACCTTGTAGTATTAGAAATGCAGGAAGTGGGTGTACTTCTTAGTATTTAAAACATGAGTTTCTGTTTTGAGTTTCACTTAGTTTTATAAGTCAAATTCAGTCTTTGCATCTCCTCATCATTCCGTATTGGGGTTTAAATCCTTATAACAAGTGTAAGACAAATAAAGATGAATGACATTTTCAGCCTCCTTCCACTGCCAAATTTCATGCTGGAGTCAAAGCTAAAAGCATTGTGGTTTCCTAATATGCTTTAGTCAGCAGATATGCATCTAGCTACAGCATCACCCTTTGGCATCTGTTATTGACAGCACTGCTATTTATTATTTATTAATCTCCATTACTGTGAGCATCTGAATGTGACTGAAACTCAATGATTCTTTTTGGATTCATTTTCTTCTACGAATAAGCCGGTGACATGCTATGGATTTCAATCACTTCCCAAAGCAGGCACTTGTATTTGGCACTGAGGTGGCTGCCCTTAGATGTGATTCAAGGGCAGAGTGCTGCTCTAGCTGTATGGCCCCTGCTAGTTTATTGTCAAAAAAGCACTTGCTGTGCCTGTGCTCCAGCTAAAGCCAGCTCCGTGTGCCTGCTGCTGCCAGCATACGTGTGGCAGTCAAAGGAGCGAGGGGAGATCCTAGGAACAGAAAGATTCCATCTGAGAGGGCTAAAAGAGCTACAGCTCTGCCTGTCCTCTTCCTAGTACAACCACTCAGAACAGTCTGCATTCTGGATCACATGGTGAGCTGTTCAGGCCTTTCTCCCCTTTTTATGGTGCAGCTGTAGGGATGGCTGTGCTGGTGAAAGGTGGTGAAGCAGGTGCTGCTGCTTTTCTTTCTCCAGTAGAGCATGTTCTGTTCTGGAGGCAGGTTGGTGATGGAATAAACTATGCTTGGTAGAGCTTAGTCATGCACACTGCAAATAAAGCATGCTGGTTTTGTTATACCAAGAGAGCATTCCTGGAAGAAATATACGCACTGTTCACTGGAGCACTAGTAGCCACACATCCCAGAGACAGCTCAACAGGCAGATTCCAGAACTGAAAGCATCATAACTTCATCAGTGCATTGCCATGCTTCAGTTTATCTCTGGTGTGCAGGGCTTCACTCTGTCGGTGTTATTGCCTGTGTGCTCCTAGGGAGGAGCTTAACATGTACACATACACACCGCAGAGCAGTACCAGCCTCTGCAGACCT
Source organism: Semnornis frantzii (assembly GCA_013399775.1). Classification (NCBI taxonomy): domain Eukaryota; kingdom Metazoa; phylum Chordata; class Aves; order Piciformes; family Ramphastidae; genus Semnornis; species Semnornis frantzii. Next base: position 7,778 of record VWYK01083923.1, on the reverse strand, counting down.
GGCACACAGGTCTCTGGCCTGGCCCTTAGCCTGGAGTCTAGCAAGTCGTTTGCAGAGGTCACTGAGGCCTGAACAAAAAACTAGGGAGTGAAATTGGCACATTAAAATTGGTGACAACTTCAGCATTGGCTTGATCGAGACCTGGTTCTCCATAGCTTTTCCTACTCTGCAGTTGTGTCAAATAGACATCATGGCTAAATTCTCCACTCTCATCAGTAAGACTTTTGCCTAATTCACTGGGATTGGATGTCAATAAGATTCACCCCTATCACCCATCAGGATCATATTTGCTGTAGGGATGAGGCGCAGCTTTGCATGCAATTACAAAACGCAACAGTTCAGGCTGCAGCGGGGATTAAATCTCTCCATTAAGAGCCACTGTCTTCTGCACTGCCTGTCTTGGGCATTTCAGGTGAAGGTATTGGCTATGAACCTCTGCTCTGCAGTCCTAAGAGGTTTCACTCAGCACAGGTGAGACCTAAATATATTCCCTGCTACTCTGCATATAAGGAAATCTGGAGAGGAAGCTGAACTTCCTGTGCCAGAGGTTTTACACTGGAGCCTTCCCTGAATTCAAGACAGTGTAGCTGCAGCTTGAGATATGAATCGTTAGAACTTCAGTCAGTCAGGATTCAAAGTAGGACCCTTCTTCATCCACACCCAGAGATTCACATGTTTCTGTAAATTCATACAGAACACTCTGACTGATTTTTGAATCTAGCAGTTGCCTCTTCCACCTCCCACCCCAGCTCCTCCCTGATAAGAAACTCCTTCATTTTTAGCTTAATTTCTCTGAGTATCATTTCAGACTTGTGAAGTAGCTAGTTTGGGCATCTGGATTAATCATGAGTACATGGATGAGTAGGTGCACAAACTGAGAGACAACAGAAAGGGGCACCAAATGGCCACCTTAAAGGACTAGGTTTAAGCAGATGAACAGAGGAGTCGAGAAGTAAGAAGAGCTGTATGTAATACAGTTCTTAACTGATTAGACACATGTACACACTTGCAGCTTAATGTTCAATAAATGAAGATGTTAAACTAGTCCTAGAGATGCTTAATTACCCTTATCTTGATTTTTTTTTCCTGTTAGTTAATTGTGTTAATGTGTTACCTAGCATCTTGCACATCCACTAAAGGAGTAAAGCTTAGAGATTTGTACCTAGAGTATGGGATATGTTAGGAAATAAAGAGGTAGGAATTGGTCAGAAACTTTGATTTTTGTTTATTATAAGTATAGCATAGCAGTGAGCAGTGGATTTACAGTTTCCTTAGCTGCAAATAATGCAGGAAAACAAGGGCAAATATTTCAAAAACCGATCGTTTTGATTAGAACATGTGGGATTAAGGGCATGCTCTGATGAAATGTATTTTCTTTTTGGTGACAATGAGATAAACTAGAGAGAGGAAACACCTCTTCCTTTTCTGGCCTGGAAGAGCATTATTCCTTATGTTCTTTTTTTAATCCAGGCAATTTCCTGTACTTGTACAGCATAGGCTCCCACAGGAGGGGTATTTATATAGCATCTTCCACCCAAAAGCACTGTGCAAAGCACTAGCAAGATCACATTTATTTTACCTGCTTTCAAGCAGCTTTATCCACTTCTGATTAAACAGTTCATGTGGATGCATCTCCCGTCTCTCTTCTGCGCTTTGTCTGGTTTCATCTTGCCAATTTTCTGGCCGTTGGGACACAAATCAGCAGCACACTGAGCTGACCGCTGCAATCACCAGCTCGTGTGGAGCTCTCGCTGCATGAGATGATGCAATGTCAGTCTAAGTAGTGCAATAAAAAAAAAACATTGCATAGGTAGCACAAGCAGAGCTGCAGCCTGCCAGCGCAGTATGGGGAGGTAAACAGATGATTAGGTACCCAGCTCACATGGTATCTCCCATGGTCTGCTTTATGCAACTGTTTATCCTAGACCCAGGTTCAGTAGAAATAGGCTAAATATCACACTTAGAGTTCAGGTGAGACGGCCGAGTGATTTAGACAAGTTGCACAAAAGATGAGGTTAAATATTTTGATGATTAAAGGTTAGAAGCATCTGTTATATGGAGAGAGAATGAGCAAGATGGGAGTCTGGCCTCCAGAAGCAGCCAAATCAAGAGATCTTATCAAACTGTATAAATGCCTGATGGAAAGGTTTAAATAAGACACCAGACTTTTCTCAATGAGCAGGGTGAGAAGCACTGAGAACGACCCAAACTACAGGAAATTTCACTCAAATATTAAAAAAAACCCTTTAAGTATCCTCAGACACTAGAACAGGTTGTCCAGAGGGGCAGTGGCATCTTTCTCCTTGGAGAACTCAAAGCGAGAATTCAAAGGGCCCAGAGGAAGCTGCTCTAGCTGACACTCTGGTGAGCAGGGGGGTTGGACTAGGTGATGTCCAAAGGTCCCTTCCAACCTCCGGGACTCTGTCATTGTTTACCAAGGGAAAACAGAGGCAAAGACATTGAAAGTGGTGCCTGTACAGCTGCCCAGGATATCTGTGGTAGGGCTGGAGTCTCCAAGATGTTTCTTGATTGCAGGAGAGCCCTTTCCATTATCACAGATCTCTCCTTGAAGCTAACTGAATATGTGCTTTTTTATTTCCCATATGGCCCAAGTCAGTTGAATTTCAGTATTTCACAGCAGGTGTGGGGGGACCATTTATCAAGATGAAAAAACCTAGTCTGTATGTGCAATTTTGAAGTGAGGAAGGAAAGCATGTAACTTTTGTTTTGTTTGTTTTTTTCCTCCAAATAATCGTCTCACCAAATTTAATTGACTTTTTCTTGCCTTCTAGCGCCCCGTCTGAAAACCTAACGTTCACTAGGGCCGCTTAGGGTCACTCCTGCCATCTCGTGGAAGCAGGCAGCTTAGCCAAAGAGCAAAGGACGGACCTGTTCTCCAAAGAGAAATATTACTGCTGTGTTTACTTTGATGGCCGCCTCGTTAGCTAGCTAATCACAGTTCTACTGCCTCTAAAAAGAGCGGAAGGGATCTCATGTACAGTGCAGAACAGCTTCCTTCTGCCTTCTACACAGAACACTGGTGTCTTTCTGACAAGTGTCTTCTCACAAGAGATGCAGCTTCCTGGCAAGTGCTGTCAGGGGTTGAAAGGGTAGCATTTCTTGCCTCATGGAGCTGAACAAAGCTTCTTGCCTGGGCTGATGCAGTAAGTGTGGAGAGGATGGACAGCAAACTGCAGAGACTTCAGAACCAAACCAAAAGATTATAGATTACAGAAAAAAGGCTGAGCAGCAGCAAGAGAAAATCAAATCACAAATTAAGTGCCTGTACAAAGTAGCAAAGACATAGCATTCTTTTTCATGTTTACCTCTGCAGTTGCATCTCTCAGGGCATTTCATCCCCACCAGGGCAGCAGTCTTGCAAAAGAAGTCACAAGACTCCTACCACCATCTCATCAGACGTCTTGCACTGATCCTGGGCCTATGTTTTCATTTCTCTTCCCTCTGCTTCTTCTAGTTAGGAACAGTGCAGTGATGACTGGATTAAGTGCTCGAAGTCCAGAGACCATTTCTAAATCTCACACTTTGCTTTGTCCAAGTATCTTCTCTAGATTTATTCCCCATTAAGAGGGGGAGGGAGCAGGGAGGTTTTTTCCTGAGCTTCCTGTCCCACACAAAGTTCATCATGCTCTGACAGTGAATCTCTGTTTCATTTTGACAGTGCAGCCCACGCTCAATGTATTCATCCTCAAAATTCTTTGCAAGATAAGGTAATGCTACATTCCCTGTCTTACAGACCAGGAACAGCAGCCAGCATAGACTAAGTGACCTTCCCAGTGTCATATGGGAAGTCTGTGGCAGAACAAGCTGCTGAGCTGCGTTTCCCAGGTCAGCACTTCTACCTTGGGACTATACTTCCATATTCGTGGGAAGGAGGAGCAGCTTATGCCTGTTAGCACGGAAAGAGAGAACACAATGCACACACAAGAGCTCAACATCAGGCTCTTCCTTTTCTTTTGTTTCCATTTGAGATACTTGGGAAAATAAAAATTAAGCACTTGAATGCCAATCCAGGCACTTCTCAATCTGAAATATGAATTGATTCCCTCCTTTCTCCAAGTTCCCAGAGCGAGCTTTGCTGTTCTAAAAAGATGAGACCTGTCTTTGAAAGCCTGCATTCATTTCTACAGCCCCCCTCCTCCCAGGAAGAACTCTGGTATTTTATATTCTCAACTTTAACTGACCAGAACAAAATGTTTTCCTAGTGATGTGGGTTTGCACCTAAGCTTTTTTTTTCCCCCTTCTTTTTTTGTGCATTGGATTTAACCTTAGGATGTAGTATTTCATAAAACATTTATTGCCTTCTCCATTTTTATAGCACACAATTCCCTTATGATGCTTTGTTTTCATAGTCTGCTCTGAACATGATTCAAAGGCTTCACTCACAGTCTGAATTCTAGTTGTGGGTAAAGGAAAAAAAAAAAAACAACCCAAAACCTCTGCTATTTGCAGCAAAATTAGTAAATGTCTCCCTGAACAAAAATAGCTTTAGCAGGTAAAGATAATTCCAATCAGAGCCAGGAGACAGCTAAGAGCAAGAATCTGGAAGGTGATTCTGTGAAAGCTATTTTATTCCATAAGTGAGCAGGTTTTGCATGTGTCTTAAGTATCCCACTCATTAGTACTGGCAACAGCAGGAATCCTTTTCCTTCCAAACCTGCATCTGATCCAGCTGAAAGGCAGTCAGAAGACAAAGGAATCAAATATTCTTCCAAGCTATTTAGGGGCAGCAAGGCAGACAAAGGCAACTGCAAGGCAGGAAAAGAAATGTTGTTTGTTTTTTTTTTTCTCTGACTCTTACTGTATCCAGACCCTGTTGATGCTTCACTCTTGAATGCTGCAGGTTTACCACTTAATACTCTCCAAAGATTATAATGCATCGATTATAAAAGCCATTACAGATGTACCACTTGACTTATATTGTTAACGAGCTTGGCTATAAAGGGATTTGCAACCTGAGTTTCAGGACAGAGCCAAGGTATAATTTGCTTGGGGCTATAAAGCCTATGAATTATTGAGGCAATTTACTTCCAAGTCTGCATTTTCATTTTGCGCAGAAGTGCTCACAATGAGTGCATGTGTGTGAGAGGAGAGAGACAGAACTGCAAGCTGCTGACAGTAATGGAAGCACCAACTTCTCCATCTCCCCATCTCCCCACCACAGCCTCTTTCACACAGCCAGCAGATAACAACAGAAAGTGACTGGCAAAATGATCATCTTGGATAAACAAGAGAAGAATTGCACAGTGACTGGTGCCAAATGAGCACACAATTCTAATCAGCATTAACAGTGCACTTTGGGTAATTACAGAGAGGGGTTTTTCCCTTAGAGATGGCACAAAGCTTGTGTGGATATAATCACACTTGAGTGGTTCTAGTGATGGTAAAAACCACTGGACTGATACAACAGAATTTTTACATCTTCCATCCAGCTGAATACAACCTGCTGTGGGACCAAGCCTCCCACCTGATGTTTTTGGAAGTCTGGTTCCTTATGCAAGTGAGACTTTGTAATCACAGTCAAATTTATGTCCTGTCTCCTCTCCTTCCACTCTCCATAGCCAGCAAATAATTTCTGAATCCACTAACAAATTTCAAGCACGGTGACAGAGCAGGAGAGTTTCAAAGACATGAAGCTTATAAATGTTTAATGAAAACAGGAGCTGTGTAGAGCACTCTTTCAATAACCCCACAGCAAGAAAGACTCCAGCAATAGCTTACTAGGCACTGAAGAATGCACACAAGGAAGCTTAAGAATAGTTCCATCCTTTCCTTCCCTTCCGTTCCACACACTCACTAGAACAAACACAAAGGAACGCTGGGTCAGTCTAGGTTGGGAAGCTTGGAGAGTACCCTGCTTGCTGTTTGAGCCTCATTAAGAGTGTCAACAAGAACAGAGTCTTCTAGGAATGTAAAGTCAGATTCCTCACTGAAAAGCAGACAGAGGTGTGCAGAACACAAATATCAAAAGAGATGCTTTTAAGGAAAAAGAACAACAGGAATTAAGGCAGAGAATTAATCTTCATTCCACATGTTTGGATTTGGCTGAGTTCTAAAACATCAGTTTGACACCTTAAAAATCAGGCCTTAAGCCTAGTTTATTACTCTGAGCTTACATCCCTCAACTTCAGCATTCCAAAAAGGTTTCAGCCTCGCATTTCAAAAGCAAGGTTTTGATTCCCATGAGCTCACTCCCCGTTTTGGAGTATCTAGAGACATTGTTACAAGCTGTAGAACAAGGTAGCTTATTGCACATGCTGGGTTTGAGCCTTTTCCTCGGTTAGTGTGTAAGTTAAACACACATAAGAACGGGAGTTATCATCTCAGTTGTGAGAGGGACCCTGAGCTGTCTCCATGGGCACAGGTGTCCATACACTTCAAGAGTCCTATGCCATGAACATGTAGAAGTTAGCAGGAACAACTGCATTAGGTAGGGGTGACTCCTGTATAAATAACCACAAAAACTTCACTTTGGGGTGCCCCTTGCACTTTTGGGAGCAATCCCATAAGGGTGTCTATTTAGTGCTAAATCAATGGAAATACCACTTCTTGGCTAAGAAGTTTTCTGCTTCCAGCATCAGGTTTCGGGACCCTGCTTCTGAACCTCCACAGTTCCTGGGATCACAGCACCTCCAGCTGGCACCAAGGGATTCTCAGGGAGAACCTCCTGTCCCTGGACCGAAGAGCTGAAGCAAGACCCCCTGGGAGAGGTAAAGGCATTTCGTGAAAGCTGCTCGTAAATCACACACAGATTGTGTAGAGTTTTACATGAACCTGAATGTCTGATCTGTAAATTGCTTCAGTATGATCTGGTAGTAGACTGTGTACCTCGAGATTACCTGTTTGAAAGCACAATGGAAGTTAGAAAATGATGCAGGGTTTGAGGGCATTTAGGGGTTTGATTTGGGTTTTGCAGCTAGCACCATCCCCTCCCATAAGCAAATGGAATGAAGTCTCCTTGTGGTCTGGTCGGTTGTCTAGCAGGTACTGCTGACAGCTCACAAGACAGAAGCATTGTGCAAGCAGAAGCAGGAAAGGAAATCAAACCATTGTGATTATTCCTTCATCCTCCTCAAGCAAGCTCAGTCCTTGCTCCACGGAGCAATCTCTGAAGAACTAAGCTGTTCCCAGTGCTGACACAAGGCAGTACACGGAGAAGTGAAGGACTGCCCTCTTGTGTCACGATTTTTTCATTTGTCTGTGTTTCTATTCTTGTCCCTATTAGTGAGTGAGTGCTCAGGCACTTCCCTCCGACAGCTATTTCGTCTTTGGAAAGGCGCAGGATTTGGTTTTGAGCACTATCCTGAGGGAAAAGCTCAACAAATAAAAATATATCTGCTGGATTTGTGGCTTAGAAACATCCGGGACTGGGCAGATAATGCTCCTGCAGCTAGAGACATCCATAGAGTTACATTGGGTTATGCCTAATCTCCATCTTGACACAGAAAAAGCAGGCAGAGAATAAAACAAGAGAAGTATAATTAAGAGTGACAGGGAAGAGACAGAAGAGAAGCAGATTTGTTAAACCAGCCTTTCCCTGCAGCCCTTGTAGTAAGGTATACACAAGTTAAATATAGAACCAATGCTCCTCTGGGGAGCTGGACTCGTGAACAGCTCACACATCGTGAACACGTAGCAGATTCCAGTCCCAGCCTTGCTGGCTGCCAGAGTCATCAGGACTCAGACCCCTGGGGGCCAGGACTGCTACTGCAAGAACTGCAAGAAATACCCAGGGCACTGCTGGAATGCCAGATGTGCTT